>SNQJ01S0004029.1:0-33604 GCA_010110895.2 Picea sitchensis | reverse complement strand
CCTATTATTTGGATTGGGCACTGGTTGTGTCAGTAATAATGTTGGTCTCAAGGAGCTTGCATTATGATATTGGTGCGGTTGTTTTTTTGGAATTGGAGGTAAAGGTGGTGGAACAAAACCTGGCAGAAGTTGCAGAGTGTTCGATGGAAACTGAGGGTAAAGATGGTTGGACATAGGGACAGGTAGAGCTTGAGGGTTTCCTTGGTTATGCCCTCCTCTCCATCCTTGAAGCTAAGGATGCCGGTACTCTGTAGACCAATTTTTCCAACTTGGTGAGTTCCATTGTTGTTGTTGTTGTTGATAATAGGGTGGAACTTGAGATTGTAGATTTGGGTATGTGGGTTGGTTCCTAGGTTTCGATGGCCTCCTAGGTGCATAAGAGGATTCCCCAGGATCCCCACTCCTATAGATGGCTAACAAATTGAGCAATGATGGACATTTCTCATTTCAATGGTCTTCTGTGCAGAAGCCACAAACTAAAATGTTATCTAATGGGCATTCCCTTGAGGAATGCTTCCTCCTGTATCTTGGGAAATATATGCTCATTGCTGCATTTTCCTCCCCCTGTTTCTTTTTAATATTTAGGGTCTCCAAATGGGAACCTATTGTGCTTAATATATATGTCTTGAAGTTCTATAAAATGTTCCCTATCTTTGATCTTGTGATACCACCTGAACTAACTAGTTTTAAGTTTTTGTTATAAGGGTCCCGAACATTCTTCCCTGTTTTAGCTCTACTCTTTGAGTAATTCTTACACATCTCACATATTTCTGGAAATGGTTTACGAGATATGTCACCTAATGCCATCAGGTTAAGCATATCCAGGTATTGTTCTGAAAGTCCCTTAAGGAAAAGAGCCCTAACTGCATCCTTTGGGAGGTCATGGTATTTTGATTTGTGGTAGATATAACCAAATCGTTCCATATAATCCTCGAGGGTCTCATCTTCTAACTGTTGGATTTTGAAAATATCGTTACGAGATTCCTTGGTCTTGGTGTAGTCTTGGTACTTCTTAAGAAATCTATCTTTCATGGCTTCCCAAGACCTAATGATGGATTCTCCCAACCCCATGAACCATCTTAGTGTGGAGTCCTTGAGGGTGGCAGGAAAGAGTTTTAGTTTTTGGGCATCCTGTAAGTAGATATAGATTCTACACAAGATGTCGAATTAAAATAGGAAGGTATATGGATATTCACTTCTTTTACCATAAAAGGTGGGTAGTTCTAAGAGAGGAATATTTTTCATATTGACAATTGGGTGGTGTCCAAAATTGGAAACCCAAAGGTAGTTTCGGTTTGGTTTCTAGCCTCTTCTTCCTCCCCATGTTTTACATTGTTGTGATCCCCCTGATCATCCATACTAGTTTGGTTTTCAAAAAGAGAGTACCTAGGTGGTTTTATCTTTGAAGAGAACAAGGTTCCCCTTTGATGAAAAGGTCTTCCTACTGATTGGATGTCTGGGACTCTACTCTATCCTTTTGAGATTATTGGTGCCAAAGTTTCTATGTCAATTTGAGAGATAATTATGTTTGTTGAACTACCAAAAACAATATTCACTTATTTAAGGTCTATGATGTCTTAAAAATTAGGATCTGTTGGTGGTGGTGTAAAATAAAAGGTTGTATTGTTTGGTTCTGCAAAAGGCTCGAGTGGTATTGCCTCTTGTTCCACTATTACTGATGCTTCAATTTTTTGTTCTATAGTGCTCCTTATCTTAGTCTCTTCAAAGACTACTTTATCTCTTTGGGTTGAGCTAGCTCCTATTTTTTGGTATCGGTCTGTGTAATTTATGAGTGGAACATTCCTTCCCCCAAAAAGTTCGGAAGGAACCTTGGTTGAAAGATCTGATTTAGATTTAATGTATCTACCTTTTGGGTCTCTAGTTCTATTCATGAAAGCGAGCAAAAACAAAAATAAAAACTACCATTGGGTTTGGGGGAGCCTGAAATAGCATATGCCCAGGTTCTTACCTCTCATCTTAAAGTTCCTCCGCCACCAATCTAATGCTAAAGTTTAGAAATGATCTAATTCCTAACTATTTCCTACCTTGAGACAACTCCCCAGCGGCGGCACCAAAAATTATGGGTGTTCTATATGCACTAAAAACACTCAATTAAATTTTCAACCCAGGGTAAGTAAACTTAGAGTTGTAGCAATATATATGCCAAGGTAGAAGGATTGGAGGTAGTATAGTCTAACTAAGTAAGTGGCTATCTAAGGGCTAATCTATTCAAGCAAAGACTATTAATAAGCAGACCCTACTTAAGAAACTTAATGATTACCCTAAGTAAATTTTCAACAAAGGATCGATGGATAGTCCTAAGAAATAAAATGAAAACCCTACTTAAAGAAAACTAACTTAATCATGGCAATAAGCAAAATAAAACTATCTACCTAATAAGAAATAACAACAACAAGCTACTTTTAATTAACCTACTCAAATAATCAACTATCCTATGAAAGAAAGTAAATAGACAAGCAAGCAACTACCCTATTAAAGAAAGACAAACAAGAAAGCAACTAACTAATTAACCTATGATAACTTATACAACAAGTAAACTAATTAAGATTACTCAATAAGCAACTAATTAAACTAAGAAACAAGTGAACTCTATTATTAAATTAAACTTCACAACTACTTCTAATTTATGAAAGGAAATCTACTAAATTGAAAGCAAGAGGAATTAACAACTAATCTTTAATCTATTATAGGCAAACTACTCTTTAATCTACCAAAGAAATAAGACTATCTATCCTACAAAAGCAAGGAAATTATCTTATAATATATGAAAGAAAGAAACTATCTTCTAATCTATGAAAGCAAGAAAACTCAAATAGAGTGTTGATGGTTATGTCTCCGGTGTCTTATAATATCACTATGGAATTTAAAAATGAAATATAATTCAATATGGATAAACTCGATATTGACTTCGATAGAAAAGTGAAAATTGTGAATTAGGAAATCCAGTGAGAACTTAGCCATGATGGAAACAACATCAACTATCCTGCATATCCATGTGATTATTCAATCATACATTAATCATCAATAGTATAAAGATACTATTATAGTAAATTCAATTGCATTCTATACTAATTAAGCAAACTCATACTACACTAAACTCAATAATAAACTACGAATTAAAATTGCAACCTAGATCTAAGAAAGAAATTGCATGAAGTAAACTAAACTAGTTCTATTTTGACAATTCAAATTGCAAAAAGAGGAAATACTCATAAACAGAAATTAAACACTATTTCAGCATATGAAAAGTAAGCAAATGAGAAACCTAAATGAAAAATTAAATAAATAAAGTTAAATAGAAACTAGATAGGAAAACTAGGATTGAAAACTGAAGGCTAATTACTATCCATCCACCGAAACCCTGTCAAAGAAATCATGAATTAAAAACTTTGTTTTTATCATTTATTTCGGCATAAAAAAAACTTAATTTATCATCTAGTTACACACATGGTTAGTATCTAATCTTGCAATCTTGTTTCCTATCAACTAACAAATCATTGTATACTAACATGATCCTTCATAATAACCTGCAAAACTGAACTGAGACAATTAAATCATAAACAACAATTTATATAGAAAATAAAGAGAATAAAACTAATGTACAAGAAATAGACAAAATGATTATTACACTACTCAAATCTACAAGAATGTTAACTAAATATTCACCCAGACTATTGGTGATCCCCCCAGCAAGTCATGGTTACTCTTCAAAGGCAAACCACGAGCTTCAACAACACGAATTCACCATTAAAACCAAAAACGTAGTCTTTTCACAATTTTGGCAAAATGAAAATAGGAAAACAAAGCTAAATTGTATTTTTTCTCTCTAAATCTCTACTTAACAATTGTCTGACCACTGAGGTGGTATTTATAGTTTTTACAAGCTGAGAGGTCGACCACTGGAAGGGTCGACCCTCTCTAAAAACAACCAATCGCATTTAAGATTCCCTAATCGCCCAACATAACAACCCAAATCAAGTTGTCAAGAGTTCAGTAGTTGGAGGCCATGAGCACAAGCAAAGCCCATGTCTCGGATTCACCCATCGTTGGCCGATGATACCATAACCTTCAAATCTCCCATCGTTTTTGTGCAGGACGGAGTGTCGTACAGAGTGTCGGGTGGAGTATCTAACTGAGTGTTGGATGGAGTACCAGACGAAAGGCTGGATGCAAAAACAAGCTGTGATTTTTCCCTGTGACATAAAAAACACGAATTAGTTTCTTGGAATCATAAAAAAAAGGTTGATTTATACTCAGAATCATCACAAAACATGAATTATGCATACCTGGTGTGAATCATAGCGATCTGACACAAAATCTCTTCAAAAAAATTTCAAAACAAGAAAACACATATACATATTCAGCAAAAAGGATCGTATTAACATCATAAAATAAGCCATGTCATAGGCCCAACAATCCTCCTCCATATTTGTCCATAGCTGTGCGTATTTTTCAAACAATTTGACAACTACACTGACTTGTCATTCCATTTCCTCCATCTACCCTGTTGTTTCCTGATTCCTTTGCTTCTTCACCTCCGGGGGAGTGGTAGGGATGAGATGTTTCTGGAGATTCGCGATCTCCTTCTTGTATTGATCGGTTGTCTGCATAATCTGATCAATTGTTTTCATCGTCATGGGATTTGTTGTTTCCGTGCTCTTTTGAATTATGTCATAGGCTACAACCAATCCATGATTGAGCCCATCTGCGTGATCCTTATCATCCTTGGTCTCGAGCTTGACCTTCTCGAGAACCAACTCCAACTCTTCTCTCATGTCCTTTGTTTGTTGCAGTTCTGTTGCGTTTGTGCATGCGCGTGACTGTACCGCGTGCACGACACTAACTTGCAATTTATATAACTCCTTGGTTGGTATACACCCCATTACCAACTACATTTGTTCCATATCTTTCAATGGTGTATGGCCTGCAATTTCATCCATGTGAAGCATGTTGGGTGTAACATGAAAATTCAAGCTTGCCTATGCCATCATCTAGATCATATCCTGCTCGCTTGACCCAGCCTTGGCTCCTATTTTTTATGTTGCAGGGACTGACTTTATTCCTCTGCCTGCCCTCTGTGTTTCTTTGATCTGCTCGAGGAGCTACCTCATATTGACCAACTCTTCTTGGATCTTGTCCCTTGTACATTGGGCTTCATCAAAATCCTTGGTTGTTTGGTCCTAGACCATTTGGGCCATGAGGTATGCATCGTCCTCTATGATTGTATATTCTCGTGGCATTTTGTGCACCTTATTTTTCTTGCGCACTCCCCCCATTTGTATGATTGGCCTCTTGGTCTGGCCTTGCTTCTGTTGAGTAGCACTTTATGTGGTCTCCTATGTTGTCTCAGTCTCTTTCTCCTATTCCTGCGGTGCCTGGGGAGTGTTCTTCTTCCCTGCTTGGGTACCTTTCTTGGATGCATCCCCTTTCTTCTGTTGTTTCGTCTTCTGTCCTGGGTTTCACTTCTTGGGTGTCATTTTGTCTCCTATAGGTGTTTGTTCTTTCCATGCATCAACCTCCTTATCTGCGAACATCTATTGATTCATGCATGAAACTCTCTAGTCATCTTTCCAATCCTTGATAGCCATTTCTACGTCCTCTTCCTTGACACAGTACCGTAGTTGTAGCCATTCCTTCTCGAGATCCTTTTTTGCTTGGATCCATACTGCATGTCTGGTCGCTTTAAATTTGGCTATGACGTGATATTGCACGACCATATCTAGCATAATCTTCCAAGTGTTGGAAATTCTTTCTTGCAAGTCGTTTTAATACCCTACGAACATGCCTACATTTGCACTTTTGTTTTTAGGGTCTGAAGTAGTCCCCAATGATATGTATCACGTTGCATGGAAACGCGTGGATTTCTTGGCAAAGTATGTATACTTATGCTCCCTCCATTGGACCAAGGTGATTAGGATGAGTAGCTATGAATAGTGAAATTATGTCCCCAAGTCATGTGCGTCCTTGCTATCTTCCAGGAACATATCTAAAAAGTATGAGGCCCAACTAAGTACAGTGCCCTCCCCACACTGTGTTGCATCTACGATGACCCCAACAAGGACTTCCTCCTTGGGACACTTCTTGAGCAACTTGCATGACATGATTTTTTTGGCCATCCTTATTTTTGTGTCACTGATGTGCTTAATTATGATTATGAAAGACCCTCTTTTTGTACCATACATTTTCTTCATTTCCTCGTCCAGTTCCTTCTCCTTCATTTTGTCATCGAGGAATTGTGCGGGTGTCTCCCCTGAGATGGCAGTTTTGTAATATACATAATGAGCTCTAAGTCTATTGAGATAGGTTATTCCACCCATAGGTATCCTCTGTGGGTAAATGGAATCAGCTGCTTGATGTAGTTGTTTACGTCCCGACCCCTTCCAAAGTGCAGGATCTCCAACAGGCCTAGAATCTCGGTGTTGTCCAATCCAACTGTCCATTGTTTTGGTTGGTTAATTGGTTCACCGAAGTGTTCTATACCCATAGTATCTGGGTAAACTTTCTTTGCAAACTCTAGAAACTTTTTCATGTAGGTCACATTTTGATCCGAGTACTGCAGGTTTTCTACGTGGCCTAATAGGTTAGCCACGACATGTACCCCTTCTGGAATGCACGGTAACACTATGGTTGTGGTAGCCTTATTGTGCGATGATATTTATATGGGTTTATTTCCCTTCCACTGTGGTAGTTGACTCAAGGTTCCGGCCTCCATTGTTCTCTCTTCTGCATACGCCTCTACCCGACCAGTGACATCTTCTACTATTCCCTCCTATGGAGACTCTGGCGTGGATGTGTGTGAGATTTCTAGTGCGGTCATTTCTGTCTGGATCGGGACTATCCCATTAGCCATCGGTGATTCTTCAGGGTTTTCAAAGCATGAAGGATTTCCTGCATCCTGGGCCTACTATCTCTATCCTACTTCCATCATATTGATATCCATGCCCACTGGTGTTGTCTATTGGGTTTCCTCCACCACTAGTGTGGGGCTCCCTGGTTCCATATTGGGAAATGGGATTTCGTCCAAGTTGAGTAATTTTGTAGTCCGTGGTGGTTGTTTTTCTCTTCCCTGTGGTTGTTTAGGTTCTCTAAGATTGCTTTGAGGTTGTCTACAAGATTGGATCGATGCTCCTAGTTTGGGTGGTGCCATGGTGGTAAAAATATTCTCTGTTGAGTTGATTTCTCTCTGTAACTCCTACAAAGTTTCTCTCTACTCTATATACTCTGTCGCTCTATGATTTTCTCAATTTTACAATAACCCTCTCAATCCCCATGTGCTTTCCTTATATAGGAATCGTGTGAAACTTCTTGGAGACGTTACCCAAATTGTGTTGTAAATGAACTGGCACTTCCCACGTACCTTCCATTGAATTCCCTTGATGTCGCCATTTGCCATGATTAATGCAGTGTCCCATCAATCGTTCTTGGAATTCAATTTTGAGAGCCACCATCAGTTGGCGCTTATTTTCCAAACCCACCATTTATGTTGTTTCTGCCTTTTAGTGGTCGTTGGTCCTTTCTCAGTTGCACTAAATTGTCTGAGTGCACTTGACCATTCTATTTCTAGAATGCTACCCTCTTTTATCTTGTTTCTAGCTTTTGATGTTTGGCATGGTAATCCCTCTGTTGTTGCATGCAGTTCTTTGTGTTTTTTTTTTTTTTTGCAAATGCTAGAAGGTCAACTATCCTTATACAGCTTCAGTCAAATCCCATTGATCATTCCTCTCAGTTATTTTCCTCTGAAGTCCTTCAATTGTACAACTCCCCCACTTGTGACAATATTTACTTCATAAGTTCCTAACCAATGCATTATGAGTTTTCGTGGGTGTTGAAGAGATTTACTATCATACACCAAGACTAGGTCGCCCTCCTTGATGTTTTAACTCTTGATATGTCTATCATGCCAAGATTTTTCCCTTGGTTTTTGTACCTCTTGGTAAAACCCTGCTAGAATCCTATGTTCTTCCATGATCATCAATTTACTTAACCTTCTTGTACTACAACTCACTATGTCATGTTGGTAATTGTTGCTATGTGTAGACTAGGTACCAAAAACTCTAATGGCACTACTTATTTCCCATACACCAATCTGAATGGTGTATGCCCTGTCAATTGTTTTCATGTGGTCCTATATGCCCATAGTATTGCTGGTATCTTTAAGTCCCAATCGTCCCTATTAACATTGCAGATCTTTGTCAATGCATTCTCGAGGATCTTATTAAAGGATTCCACTGTTCTATTTGCTTTAGGATGATATGGTGTACTCTTTTGATGATAAACTTCAAACTCCTCAATCATAGCCTTGATAGTGTTGTTAATGAAGTGAGTGACTTGGTCATTCATCAAAATCCTTGGTCATCCAAATCTAGTGATCACTTTCTCAAAAACTAAAAGTGTTGTTGTCTCTGTGCTGCAATATTTTACTGGTGTTTCTTCTGCCCATCTTGTTAAGTAATCCGTCATAGTAATAATGTACCTCGCTCCTGAACTTTTTGTTGGTGGGTTAATTGGTCCCACAAAATATATTTCCCATTTGTCGAATACCTGGAAGGTTACTTGCGGTGTCAACAACATCTTGCCCCTTCTATTCACTTTACCAACCCTCTAACATACATCACATCTCTGGTAGTAGTCCTTTGATTTTTTGTGAACATTCAGCCACCATAGTCCTGCACACAATACCTTCTACACGATAGATTTTCCTGCATAATGTCCTCATGTTATTCTCTCATGGGCTTCTTCTAAAATCCTAGGTCTTTCATGATCTAGTACACATCTTATAAAGATGTTGTTTTCACCCATCTTGTATAAGTGTACTGCAATCAAATGATAGTCTTGATCCCTAACTACCATATTTTTCTTCTTCGCAGTGTTGAATTCTTGTGGTGTAGTCCCTGTACTCAAGTATTGGATGATGTTTTTGAAGTATTCATTGGATACTTGGACTGAAAATAACTGGGCATCAGGGAAGTTATCCTATAGATTCATAGGTTCCTCTCCATTAGTGATCCTCGATAGGTGATCAGGTCTTGCATTCAACTTCCCTGGTTTGACTATCACTTCAAGGTCAAATTCTTGGAACAACAATAACCAACTACAAATTTTCTCCCCCCAACACTGGCTTGTTGACGAGGTATTTGAGAGTTGAATGGTATGTGAACATATTGAAATTTTTTCCCAATAAGTAATGCCTAACTTATTCGTAGCAGATGGAACTACAAATCCTTTGAACGACTCAGTCGTGCCCTAGTCCGGGGAGAATTAAGGAAAACGCGCACAACACTGGACGCTCTATCAAAAAATGCACTGAAACTTCACCTACAGCTCACGAACGAGGTTCATATGGACCTATGGACAGTAATGGATGCCAACACTGTGTTGAAGGCAGACAGAGAGGGACGCAAAGCCATAGAACGCCACACACTAAAATTAAGAAATCTAACAGCAAAAAGGGATGCGGCGGGCAACAGAGATAACATCGTGGATAACAGAGATAAAGCCACAACAAATGATGACAGGAAAGTGGTTAACCTATCCAACCTTGATCTTAGCAAGGAAGAAATTAATATCCTAAAGAAAGTATTAGGGTTCGCCATTGCTCCAAAAACCATCCCAGTCGAAAACATAGTCTGCAGCATAGAAGACAGCATTAAAAATCTCAATGAAGAAGATAAATATGCCATTAGGCAAGACTGCACCATGGTTCTCAGGAATACAAAACCACCTAAAAATAACATCAGCAAAAAGGACCAAGAAGCCATTAAGAACCTAAGAAACAATGAAAACATTGTAATTCTAAAAGCTGATAAAGGAGGGGCTACAGTAGTCATGAACAAAATAGACTACAACACCAAAATGATGGAGCATCTCACCACGACTGGTAGTTACAAGAAGATAGACAACAACCCTATATCCATGGTCATAAAAGAAGTCAAGAAGGCCATTAAAGTCTCCAACCTCGACGAATGGATGAAAAAATGATTAACCCCAAGATGCCAAATTACCCCTAGAATTTATGGACTCCCTAAGATCCACAAGGAAGGAACCCCTCTAAGACCAATCGTCAACACAATCGGTTCCCCAACCTATGAACTAGCCAGATACGTGGCAAGAATCCTAGGACCATTAGTCGGTAAAACAGACTCATACATCAAGGATTCAAGAGACTTCGTGGAACTCATAAAAGAGGAGAAAATGGATTCAAAGGATATGCTCATCAGCTTTGATGTAGTGTCACTTTTTACTCAGATCCCGCTGAATGGGGCCATTCAAGTCATAAAGGAGGTAGCAGACCCACAAACAGCTAGACTAGCAGAAGTGTGTCTAAAATCAACTTTCTTCAGCTTCCAAGGAGAGTTTTACGAACAAACAAGCGGAGTAGCCATGGGATCCCCTTTATACCCAATTGTAGCCAACCTCTACATGGAAAAATTTGAGAAAAATGCCCTTGAAACATACCCCCTCAAACCATCCAGATTGAAAAGGTATGTGGACGATACCAACGTCAAGTGGCCTCATGGAAAAGAAGAACTGGACAAATTCTTTGAGCACCTCAATGGGATTTCTAAGAACATTAAATTCACCATGGAACTAGAATATAACAATAGCATACCCTTCCTAGATGTGCTTATAACTAGGAAATAGGATTGTACACTTGGGCACAAAGTTTTTAGGAAGAAAACTCACACAGACAGCTACCTTCACGTCGAATCCCACCACCACCCCTCCCAAAAAATGGGGGTTCTCAACACCATGGCCACAAGGGCAGCAAGAATTTCTGACAAGGAACATCTCAAAGAAGAAATGGACCACTTAACTAAGGTCTTCAAGAACATTGGATATAGAGATAGGGACATCAAAAAGGAAATAGATAAGAAAGAAAGGAGGACTCGTATACAGAATGGTCAAAACTCAAACATTAAATCCTTTCTTCCCTACATTCGAGGTGTCACAGACAAGATTGCCAAGGTTTTAAAAAGAAAATAAATTATGACCTCCTTCAAACCCCTAATTACTATCAGACAAAGAATGAAGTCTGTAAAGGACCCTACAGACAACCGACAAGAGAAAGGCATCTACAAAGTGTCATGTTCATGTGGTAAATGTTACATTGGTGAAACTGGACGATCATTCCAGGTAAGGATTAAGGAACACGAAGAAGACATTAGAAAGGAACGGACTCGCACCTCCGCCTTAGCAGAACACTCCCTCAAAACCAAACATCATGTTTGCCTTGAGGATACCAAGATACTAGCAAAAGAGGGTCACTACTACAAAAGACGCTTAAGAGAAGCTATAGAAATAATCAAGCATCCCAACAACATGAACAGAGACAGTGGCCTAGAGGTAAGTAGCTTTTGGCACCCATTAATCAACCAATTAAGGGAACATCATGGGACAAATCAGGTATGACACTGACCTTTTCCTTTTCCCCGCTTGTTTTGGTTTAAAATTGAATAGGTTTAGGGGTCTATCCAGTCTTACTACTACTATAAAAATTCTTGTTTAAAACTTGTCACTATACACTTTATTAAAACCCTAATCCCTTACAAACCCTAATACCCTCACTAGATATATTTACCCTACAAACTTATATTAAAAACACTATCATTTGTGCTTAAATAAAATATCTAAATGAGTAAGGAAACCTAGAATTCACTACCAACTTAAAAATTCTAATTTAAAACATGTCTCTTTACACTTTATTAATTAAAACCCTAATACCCTCACTAGATATTATTACTACAAACTTATATTATAACACTATCAATTCTATTAACTAGATATAACTAAAACCAAGTGCTTAAATAAAATAAAAAACCTAAATGAGTAATCCTTAATATTAATACACATATGTTATCATATGTTATTAAGATCCTAAACCACATATAACCCCACTACTTTTACACTAACACTACTAAATAATTAACTAAAAGTAAAACCTAATTAACTAAACCCTAAAAACAAATAAATAATTAAAAGTAAACCACTACTTATATACCAACACTATTAAATAACCAAGTAAGAGTAAAACCTAACTAATTACCTAAAACCCTAAAAAATTAATGTAAAGCCTCGTATAACCTAGTACACACTAACTATTATGCACAAAACCCTAGTTTTAAGTCTCATTAATTAATATTAAGTCTCATTTATTAAATTATATTCCGAAATTAAGACAGCCGACTCAATTAAATAACTTTTAATTGTCCTACATTTATAGTATTAATTGACGATGATCAACTAGCTCTAAATTGACGATTAGTCCTGATGATGAATCCTGATTCGGATTCGAAACGTCGACGATGAAATGACACCAACAGTGGATTATCCGAACAACACATTCGAAACTCCTCACCACAGAAACTTAAAAATAGCACATAGACCATAGTTAAGCCTTCTCTCTCTATGGTATTGTGATTCTACTCCGATTCAAAAAAAATTCTGCTAGCGAATGCTATAGGATGGTCCAATTCTCCTGATCTTGGTAGTGTCAGAATAGCTTCAAGTGCTATGGATGATGCATCTACATGAACATGGAATGTCTTAACCAATATGGGAATACTAGTATTGGTGTGGTTACCATATTCTCTTTCAGGGTGTCCAATCCGCGCTAATAGTCCTCATTCCACTGAAATTCACTATATTTTATTAACAATTTCTCCATTGGCACAGTGATCTGCACATACCATTTTATTAATTTTTTGTAGTATCCCATGTGTACCAATGTTTCTCTTAATTTACAGATGGATTTTAGTGGTGGTAGATTAACAATTACTGCAATCTTGGTAGGATCTACTAGAAAGCCTTGTTTGCATACTATATGGCCCAATAGTATCCAAAAGGGTGTTCTGAAGATGAACTTATTGATTTTTAACGATATATGATACTTCCTACATCTTTCTATCATAAACCTCTACACCTATACATGTTATTTCAACAGATTGTAGATTGTCCAATCATCCAGATATACCTCTAGAAACTGGTGGATGAATTCTTTGAATGCAGCTATGACTACTTTAGAAAATATTGTTGGTGCATTCTTCAATCCAAATGGCATGACTATGTACTGGTAGGATCCCCATTCTGTGGAAAACGTGGTCTTATATCTATCTTTTGAGGCTATCTTTATCTAATGTTAGCATGAGAATCTGTCAGTTAATGAATAAGCGTCATGTCCTTCTACGTTCTCCAACACCTCATATGTGAAAGGAGTAGGGAACAGATCATGTAGGCATGCATCATTCAACTTCCTCAGGTCAACAAATATCTTGATCCCTCCCTATTGTTTTTCCTAAACTACCATAGGGCTTCCCATTTAGATTCCTCTACAGGTTCTATGATTCCAGCCTCCAACATCCTATCAATTTTGGCTTTGACGTTTTGTTTATATATAGGGTTTAGTTTGTATGGTCTCTATCTGATCAACCTTGCCTCAAATCGGAGAGGTATCTTGATTTCACCTAGCTCTCTTACTATGTCATTCATTTCAGTGAACGTTGTTGGGAACAGGTCGTTGTACTCACGCAGTAACTATGTTATGATTTCCACTATTTTCTCATTACAGTAGTCTCCAATGCTGTCCATTTTGGGATTCTCAACTATCCCAATATTGACTTTCTTCACCTTAATCGGCACAACAAATACTTTTGATTCCAGAGGTGGACCTTCCACTTCTCTTCACCTTCAACTTCCACAATCTGAATTTTTAGCGGGTCATCTTCATTTGGTGCTTCTTCTTGCACCTAGTAGTATGACATTAGTTCTTTTATTGTTTGTCTGTTTTGTTATTGTTCTTCTATCATGAGTTCAACTTTTGGTTCTTTAATGAATATCACCCCTTTGATTTGTTTAAGTGCTCAGTCTATGTTGGGGTTCTCATACGTGAATGAGGAAGTGATTGTAAAGTTTCATTCTAATACTCACCAGTTTGTAGTTCCTCTATGCGATTCTGGGTCTGTATACCAATTTGTTGGAATCCCTTCAAATGTTTGAACAAAATGATGAGGCCATTCCTTCGGTGGTGTCATCCTCCATAGCATTCTACACTTCTCCAAGTGTTATTTCGGTGCCCCCTGTCCATCATATTTCTGCAGTTGGTTTCTTCCATGTTTTGCGCTAAACCTAATGCGCAGTAACCGCTTACATTGGTACCATTCCTTAACTGTATCTTTGTGCACACCCCACCATCTTGCAGGTGTTTCCTTGAGTGATATATATAGGGCTAAGAGCCTCTGATTTTATAACACTTCATATTCATATCATGTTAATAATTCTTCTAATTCATTCACCCCACGGAAGCTGGCAGCTTCCCTTATCTTCGTGCCTACCCATCTTACTGCACGGTCTATTCATGTGCATCTTCTTGTGAGACTTCATGTAACCTATGCTGCCAATTTTCTAACCCTATATCTGAGTTTGACGCACATGAGGTGATGCTCCTCCAACTGAGTACCCGATCTACGTTTGGGTTCACATAATCTTCTTCTCGCGTGGTTGTTCTGTACAACTGGTTAATTTCCTCTAGGTCTAAGCAAGTAGGTTCTACAAACCTTTCCCCTTATGATGGGTCCAATCGCATAATGACTCTATATTCTCCTGACTCGAATGTAACCTTCTTTGTCTTTAAGTTGATTACAGCTTGATTGTCAAACTCCCAATCCAAGCCAAACAATGTCGGATAAGGTGTTGTGCCATCCATTATCTCTATTACTTCGAAGTTGGTGTTAGTACACACTCCATCCAGATCTATTGCCACTCCTTTTAGTCTTCCAATTGGTAGAACTTTGTGTTGATTTCCTAGTTTCAACTGAACAGGTGAATATCATAATGTGGGTTCTCCCATACATTGACATGTCTTCTTGGGTAGCACATTTACTTCGGATCCTAAATCCAGTATAATATCTCCCATGTCGAAATCTCCAATGTTGGCATTCAATATGAATTCTCTATTTTTTCTCCTCCTTGTATGAAGATGATTAACTGTTTTATGTTCTAGCTTTCCTTATGCCTCTATTCTACATATTTCCAACATATTTTGTAATACTTTAACAAATGATGGATCATTTAGTATTTTAACACAGGATTGAAAAAACCCCTTAATTGTACTTACTTGTCCCAGGGGTTGTGCTTCTTTGGTGTGATCCAGCGATGGAGGCATCTCGTACACTGGTACTTCCTTATTATGTTGTGTAGTTGATGTCGATGTAATGTCTGCCTTCATGAATTCTTGTCTGGCCTGCTTAAATATCTCCTTTTCTTTCTGCACATCAAACTCTCTTTGGTTTAGCATTCTTCTTCACCTATTGGTGTTGTGATGCCTCTTGTCTTAATGCGTCGTTTCCTTTCTTAGCTCCTCCTTGTGTAACTATGTTGATGTTTATTCCTTCATCCCTTGCTTCTGTTGAAATCCACTGAACATTCTTATTTTTCTAATTTCTCTTTTCCTGGATCTTCCCTAAGAGTGTAGGATAGTTTTTTGTGTCATGATCTCATGCACGACAATAAATACAGGTCGCGGGTGGAAGCAAACATTCTCTTGCATAGTGGCCTGGTTGTTGATAGTTTTGGCATACCACTGGTCTTCTGCCTCTTTCAAATCCTCCTCTTATTCTTCCTCCACCTCTGTAGTCAACTTGATATTCTCATGGTGCATTGTACTGAGGCTCCTGGTTATACTGCGCATGATTATAGTGTGGCTACGTGGAATTGTACTGCGGTTGCGCAGTGTTATATTAATGTTGTGCAGTGTTATACGGGTTTGGTACTTAGTTAAATTTTGGTGTGGCTTGCCTAGTCATCATTTCTTCCTACACCCTATAGGAATCTGATTTTATTTTCTTCATGATGTCCATGGTCCTACAATCTTTGTCATCATGGTCTAGTGACTTGCAAAAGTTGCAATATGAGCTCTTAGGTACTATCTGGTACTTCTGCATCATTGGGAATTGGTATGGATTATGTCCCTATTTCTTACAAATCTCACACCATAGTCCTCCTATTGGAAATGGGTTTGGCATTCCTACTACCATGTACTGTGTGAATGATGGACATTCATTCTTATGGTGTCCTTTTTTCCTACATGTGGTACACCAAAAACTTCTCTTTTGTCCTTAACCTTGTTCTCTTTTAGCTGGAATGTAAATTTCTTCAGATCCTCCTTCAACTCCTCTATGGATGGATCTATATTATCATATTGGTTCTCTTCCAATTGTAAGGATGCATGTAGAGCCTCTTCTTGTGTTTTAATTATTTTTTTTTGCTACGGGTATTTCAAGTGTGGTAGCAGTGAATTGATGAACATATGCCTATGTTGCATATTTTTTATGACGCACTTTAGCTTTCCATTCAATTTTTTGAATCTCTGGTCAATCTCCCATACAAATTCTCTTAGTTTCTGTCTAATCTCTATCATCTTGTTCGTGTATTGATCCTCTGAACTAGGCTTTTGGAACTCATTTTTCAATAGCTTCTTGATATCTCCAATCATTTTGGTTGTCCCTGGAAGACTGTTTGTAGCTAAACTCATGTACCAATCCAGTGTGTGATCTCTTAGTGTGATATCTAACTGTGCAAGTTTAGTGTCCTCATCTATGATTTGTTTTCCTTCCCATATCTTTTCACAAATAAACAAGTTCTTCTCAGGGTCCTCTAACGCCTCTCCTTTGAATTCTGGTAACCTGATGGTGGGATCATGTCCTGCCATCCTGAATGTTGAACTACTACCTCTGCATGATGTATATAATTGACTAATGCTTCCTGAAATGGATCCCCTAGTTATTTTTCCTTGTGTAGATGTACTTCCTACTGTATTCCTTCTCCATAAATTCAGTTGTCTAAATGGTGGTATTCTTCTTGGTGTATTAGTCGCACACGGGTTTATGGGTTCCACACTGACACTGATATGGATAGGAGTGTTGCCTTCTATTCCCTCTCTTGGACCTCTCATATTCCCCGCATATGTCACGCATGGGATTTCCTCAATCTGCTCCACATCCCAGAGATCCTCTACCTCTTCTTCATCACTTTCTAAGACTTCCCTCGTGACTATGACTCTCTTCTCAGTGTTCACCTTATATTGGTAGGGTACTCCACTGTGCATTTTTCTAGTTGTTTCCATGATACGATTGATTTGGTCTTCGTCCATCATAATTGGGTCCAAGGCCTCCTCCTTATTTCCTTTATCCCTTTCTCCTTTCATTCCTCCTTCTCTTGTCAGTGCTTCCCCCCTTCCCCCATGCATGCAAGGAAGTTTAGTTGTCTGATTCCATTGTCATTACAACTTTTTTATATAGTAATATATTAATAGAAGTATATAACAATATGATATACCTACCTCAAGGTGCCTTCAAGAAATCTTTTTCTGTCGCACTATAAGAATTCATTGTATCTACTGCAAACTATGTGATAAATCCTGCAACAATTCTATCCAACCAGAAATCTATTGCATGTGTAAACTTATTATCAACTCATTGTAATTGCCCAATATATTAAGGATTCCACGCTATTTGTCTAATCTGATTTCTAGGATGGTTTTCTTTCAACCTTTTTATCCATTCCTACAATACATGTGGGAAATCATAGAAAAATACTTCATGAAAGTCATTGAATACGTACATCTACAGATATTTGCGCAGCGTCAACTTCGGGTTTGTGTTATCTTTCTGCGCAAACTCTAGCTCCTTTGTTTTCAACCAGAGCTCTATCTCTGCCTTCGTTGGATTCCATGGTCTCAACATCCCCTTTTAGATTCTCATTCTCTAAACATCGTGTCATCCGGTTTGTCATTCTTTTAACGCGTCTTCCGCAAATATCATATACTCAATGCCATTCTCTTCCAACCAACCGACATAGGAAACATTTGTTTGTTTTTACTTCTTTTACTTAGGATTCTTTATAGGTTATTCTGATCCTACCTTACTATTATAGATTGACCCTGGTTCATATTTGATAAGCTCCCAACAAAATCCTTTTAAAACTATTGGCCCCTCTTGTGGACCAGAAGGAAACGCAACACATAGAGTGTATTACGCAGTCTCACCCGAGATACCTTTATGGGTGGATGCAATACTCAGGTGTTTGCAAGCTAGGAATGAGTGGATATATGTGGTTGTACTCTATAAACTTTATTCATTCAATATAACATCTTATTATAGCAGTCATTTGATTTATGCATGTGAAATACCACATCTATCTAGTTAATTCATTCATCTAACATTCAGCATTTAACAACAATAAATATACATACATTCATTCATATAACATAGGTGTTACCTTGGTTCACCCCCACTTGCGATACATCCACAAAGATTTGTCTCTCATGATCTTTATTATGATTCAGTAATATATCACGACGTGTGTGTTTACAATCTTAGGTCTTACTCTCTTCAACAAGCTCCTCGATCCCTGTGAGGATGACTAGATCACACCAAGCTCCTCAGCCTCTGATCTAACCCTCGGGATGATCGAGTCACTCACTGCCTCCCTAGCTCACCATCTTTCTGATTAGTACATTTCTTACAACTTTCTCCTCCTCGATCAACTCTCCTATCTCTCTCTCTCTGATATCTCTACTCTCAGCTGACTCTCTCCTTCTTCCTCTAAGTACTACCTATTTATATTCATGGCTCATCAACCATTACAATATATTACAAAAACCCTAACCCTAGTGTCATTAGGTCTTCCTTTCATGCTTGCCTTGCCTGCTTCATGACATGTTCTACTTTTCCTTCCAGTTTTCCTTTCCTCCTTACATACTTCTCTTCCAAAAATATCCTTTTCTCCTTACCATGCCTACATCCAACAAAATATCATGTAGAAGTGTTAAGACTAATGTTTGAAAGATGCAGGCAATGTCAAATATCATTAAACATCAAGAAATGTATTTTTGGTACACTTGTTGGGATATTGTTGGGACATATAGTGTGTAAACAAGGTTTATTGCTTAACCCTGCTAAGATTGTAGTCATTGTGAATTTACAACCATCAAATTCAGTGCACCAATTAAGAGCCACATTGGGACATACAGGCTATTACAGGAAATTTATAAAGGGGTATGTGCAGATTACTCCACCAATGGAAAAATGGTTAAAGAAGGACATCAGATTTCAGTGAAATGAGGACTGACAACAAGGATTGGACACCCTAAACAAAATATGGTGATAACACCTATATTAGTATTTCTAGATTGGGAAAATAAATTTCATGTACATGTAGATGCATCAACCATAGCACTTGGAGAAATTATGGCACATCCAGGAGTAGGTGACTTAGACCACCCTATAGCCTTTGCAAGCAGAAAGTTGATAGATTCAGATCATAATTACAATACCAGAGAAAGAGAAGGCCTAGTTATGGTATATGCACTTCAGAAATTCAGGAATTATTTACTGGGTAAACACATTAAAATGTTCATAATCCATTCTTCCCTCAAATGTCTAGTCAACAAGCCAATGTTGTGGGGGAGGATCTGTAGATGGATATTATTATTCCAAGAATTTTTTCTTTGAACTGATACTCAAACCAGGGAAGATGAATACATGACTCGATCACTTGTCAAGGGTAACTAATGGGGAAGAACCTACTAACTTGGAAGACAACTTCCCTGATGCAAAGTTATTTTTAGTATAGGTATTTGATGAATACTTTGCTAATATTATTGAATACTTAAGTACAAAGGTTGTGCCATAGGACTTTATCATTGTGCAGAAGAAAATTCTGGTAGTCATAGTTGCAAACTATCAACTCATTCCAGGAAACTTATACAAGATGGGCGCATATAGCATTTTGAGAAGATTTTTATTGGAACATGAACAACCAAGAATTTTAGTAGAATCTCATGAAGGTATAGCTAGAGGACACTATGCAGGAAAAGGTACCATGTAGAAGGTATTTCGCGCAGGATTATGGTGGCCAACAGTTCATAAAGATGCCAAGGAATATTTCTATAAATGTGATGTTTGTCATAGGGTTGGAAAAACCAATAGAAGGGATGAGATGCCCCTAAGACCACAAGTAAATCTACAAGTATTTGAAAAATGGGAAATCGACTTCGTTGGACCTATTAATCCACCAGCAAAAAGGTTAGGAGATGGATATATCATTACTACGACTGAATACTTAACGATATGGGAAGAATCATCACCAGTCAAAGACTGTATCACAGAGACAACAACACACTTCTTATTTGAGAAAGTGATCACTAGATTTGGATGTCCCAGGATTCTGATGATTGACCAAGGCACTCATTTTATTAATAATACCATCATGGTTATGACTGAGGATTTTTAAGTCTATCACCAGAAGAGTAATGTTGGCCCTTGACCAGGTTTTGGGAGTTTCTTGGTCATGTTGACCTAGTTTGGGACTTCGACATACTGTCAAAGGAGGAGTGCAAGACGAAGCAGAGATCATGGGATCTCATCCCCCTTTTGGGCCTCTTTTTGGGTTTTTGGGAATATGTAACGGGAAAGTGATGTCAGCCCATGGGTTTACCCATGTTTAGGACTATTTTTTATATATAAGTGGATGCCTAGGATAGGAAGAAAAGGGGGAGACGAATGAAAGGCTAAGTGTTATATCTAAGTGATGTGAATGTATGCTATGTGAAAGTAGGGTTTTTGGATTCTTTGTGCATGATTGTAAGATACTTGCAAAGCTGAGTGCAAGTAGTTGTGACAGATTGTGAAAGGCTTAGTGTTGTAATGTGAGGAAGAAGGATCTAGCAAGTTGTTCAGATCTTGTGTCTTGTGTGGAGTAAGTGTTTGAGGCTTTGTGTTGTAACAGATTGACTGAAGGTAATAAAGAAGAAGAGTTGGTGGACATAGCCCCAAGAGAGGGGTGAACCACATAAACATTGTGTTATCTTGCTTGGTGCTTGTCTGAATTTGTTTATGTCTTCTTTTCTTAGTTCTTTGAGATGATTAGATAGATATCCTTATGCTCAGTGCTAATGATTTATAGAATTTTATATCTAATGTACATGAATATGCTCAGTTCTTGATCGGTTACATCTAACCTATTTACTTATGTTAAGTGATTGCATACAATAGATTAGTGTGGATATTGCGAGGCTCTGTTTTATCAATGAAGTAGATAATGATTGCATGTTAAGGAACTGAAGGTGATAAATGCTTTATTAAGTAATAAATTCACAGATATGTGTCCCAGCTAAGGCTGCAGACACTTGAGTCCTGCAACCACCCCTGCCTCTACCTTGGGTGATACTTCATTTGCTTCGTAGGTGTTTCCGAAAGGGCCAGTAGTTAGGGTTTTATTGGTGTGTTGTTGTAGCGTTGAACCCTGGGTCTACCCCTGTGCCAAAAAATGGTTCCATTGTCGAGACCAAAACTATGATTTTTGGGAACTAAGGAAGAAGAAACTTTGTGCAAATATTCGATCTAAAAGTGTGAAAGCTATTTGCGTAGATCTTTTTCCCTACTGCGCAACATTTTACTTAACCTGTGAAGCTCTGTGCTAAAGAGAGAAGGCCATATCTGAAGGAAAGAAGCCGGATCTGAAGAAAGGAGGTCGGATCTGAAGAAAATAAGCAAGATCTGAAAGCTTTGTGCTCTAAGAAAGGTAAAAGTGGAAACTTCTGACTAAAAGAGGTAATATCTGAAATCTTTGTGCTCTGATAAAGGTAAGAATAGTTAAAAAGTCTTAGATCTGAAAGCTTTGTGCTTTGTAAAAGTAAGATAAGTGAAAAAAAAAAAATCTCAAGTATGAATCTAGGTATGTTTGATAGATTATTTCCTAGCTTAAAAAATAGGCCACTAATAGATGAAAGAAGATTTGTTATGAATAGATATGATAAGAATCATGAAATATATGTTATACCTATGCATAGAAAATATGTTTAGACTAACAAGTGGATGCAGTATCCTAGAAAGAATTTGTTTCAGGTTAGCTCATACGATCCTAGTGTGCAGTACAGAAGAAGCTCTGGATCATTTAAAAGGAATAGAGGATTAACCCTATGTTACAGTTGCAGAAGGTCGGGACATCTTGCTAAGGAATGACCTGGTGGAAGACCTAGTTGTCTTTGTTGTAAAGCTCTAGACCATGAAGTATTGGATTGCCCTAGAATGATCGCTAAGCTTGAAGGAATGGACCTGAATCAATAGAACCCTAAGGAAGATCCAGAAAAGGTAGAACCCCAGAAAGAATCAGAGAAAGCATTTATACATATGAAAGAAACCCTGAATGAGAACCGACATGTCATCTTCTCAAAGCTCTTCAAAGAGAAGGAATGCATCAGAGAAAGAATAGGGGACTTCAACATTGAATGTGTTTTGGATGAGGAAACACATATAAATATTATGCCAGAGAGAACCTAGGAAGCTATAGGAAGGCCTGCTATGATCCCTTCACTAGGAGGAATAGGTTTATTCAAATGAAAGCTAGTAAACCTATGTGGAAGGCTCACTCGGATACCTATGATTGTCAATGGAACTTCGACAGAAGAAGACTTTTAGATTATTAAATTTGTTGAAGATAGCACCCTATTTACCATGCTAATAGGAAAGCCTTGGATTGATAGAGATCAAGCTATAAGAAAGGAAGAAAAAAAAGTTTTGGAACAAAAGAAGTAAGAGTTAAAAGACTTTATGACCAGAAGGATCGCACACTTGATTAAGGAACAGGAGAGCAGATCATAGATATTTAATACTAGAATATCGTATGTTAAAGCTAAGATAACACTAGAGGATTCTAAGAATATTGAATTACCTATCCCAGACATAGAAGAAGTATTATCTAGGAACCCTAGGAAATAATTTCAACAGTGCGAAGTAACTAAGACCAAAGAAGAAAAGAATCAGAATGAGAAAAGAATTACTGAGATGAATCTTACTGGAAAGAAGGCTAGAAAGTGAAGAAAGAAAAGGGCTAATACTGAAAGGTTACAGGAGGTTCTAGAGGAGACCTCGCAGAAAGAAAAATTGCAAAATTGGAGCTTCATTGAGATATTAGAACAGGGACACATGGCACTTCTCCATGACGAAGCAATATAGTCGTTGGGGCCGATATATCCGTTCGAATTCCGCTCCGAATGGATAGAAAAGAAATAAAGGTTCGTCATCTGACCGTTGGACTATGTCATAATGAATCAAACAAGATTTAATGGAGGCTCATACCTGTTGCAAGCCAATCGTTGTTGACTTACATATTTAGCTCATCACGCCACACACCGAGAACACTTTTTCCAACTGAGAATTCAAGCCCACAGACTAAGCTGAGTTTATACAGTGATCATTGTTCTCTCATTCTCTATCTCATTACCAGGTCTGAGTTATTCCCCGATCCCACGAATTATGTACCCTGAGTGCATATGTTGGAAGCATTCAGCGTTGCAGTGAAATCCGTTGAGGAAGTTTTGATCGAATTGATGATAGAGAGAGTCATGTCAGATCGAGGGTTGTCTATGGGTGTACAAGAATCATCGACAAGAGGACTACAGGCCTCTCCTTCTAGTGCTCAAGATGGTCCATCCTAGCTAGCTGATGAGAAACGAATGAAGAATAGAGACGATATCATGAATGCTAAGATGATTCCGAGTATTCTACCTGCTTATCTACTACCTCGTGCGGCACCATCAATCATGACAGTGTACCCCATGAATTTGAGTATGCTTTGATCACTGCATACCTTCTGAAATAAGTGCATGCAGTTCATGTCGACCAGGATAAGCTCACCACGTTGAAGTTCAGTCACTTCAACCTCAGCGACAAGAAGGTTTAAAATGTGCTCACTCCTCATAAATATCTAACGTGAACCAAAGGAAAGAACTCCAAGATTATCGCTCAATCATAGACCCAGAACCTCGCGCAGTCAACCCTACTTAATGTAATGAAGATTCCTCACTTCGGGATGCATCAAGAAGTGAACGCGTGTGTCAAGTTGTTGTTGTCCTTCTATCATGGAGGATACTTATGGTTGAACTGATGCAACACAGTGGATCTGAATTTGATCAATCGGATCACAGGGCTAAGCATGCAGGGCCCCAACCCATGGGATTTCTACCCCAGAAAGACCACATATCGCACTCTCATCCAAAGGATAAAGGATACATACGGAAATGTAGAGAAGGGAACGTAAGGCTACAAGCTAGCCTCTATCCAGAGTGGCACAATTCGCCTTACATGTCAGTTGATCGAAGGCAAGCTAGTTCACAAGAACCGACCGACCCAAGTAACCGGATTTGTAGTTGACCTCGCAGGGAAGTGCAAAGAGGGCTTACATATGAATTGGGCCAAATACTTGTTGAACCAACTAGAACTATACCATAGGGAAGCGCAAGACCAAGGGTACGAGTTCCATTTTAGCTGGCTACTCATATTAATCGCTTTCATCGCATGGGAGATGCTGGAAGGTGCAACCTTCCCAGATGTCGAGCCCTTTGAACCACTGGCCATGAAGTTCAGTGCGTTGTGGTATTCCAATGACATGAACAAGAAGTGGAAATCAAATGTCATCTTCCACACGTATTAAAACCAGTTGAAGGTATCCATACAGGCCACGCCTTGTATAACCCCAAACACACTTCACAAATTTAGGCCATTGATGAAATTTAGCATGGATCACCACTTCATCTACATCACAGCGCATGCTAATGAGCATCACCAACAGCTACATTCATACTACAAGTTAATGGAGGATGACTTGGAGGAGATTACCAAGGAATGTTCAATAAACCTCCTTGTTCCAATGGACCCCACAGAGATGTCTGATGTTGACAACCCTGAAACTACGCTGGATACAGCTGGACCTATCAAGATAAAGAAGACTGAAGAGGTCGATGATTTAAACAGTGCATCCAGAAAGACCGCATCTATCTCAGCCGAGAAAGGAGGTGATGGCATAGAAATAGAACAGAAGAAAGACAAGGTTACATTGCCAAGAGACGAGGAGTATCCCTCGAAGAACAGGATGGTTTCCCCTCTAAAACCTTCTTCAAGGAAGAAAATGAAAGCAACTAGAACCAAACTCGAGACCACCCTCACCTCAGACGACTTCAACTTCATCATCGCTACATTGAATGATGCTTCACTGGAGATAGTAGAGAAGCAGGAAGCCAATACGGAGGAGGTTTTTAGTCGCATCGAGTTCGAGCTTCAAGAAGTGAAACAAGCACTATAGTCCAACCGCGTAGTATCCACTACGCCCTTGACAGTTGGAACACTAGAACTAGGTGATGAGCCCGCTCAATTACACCAGATTGACGATACATTCGAATCTCACCTTCGACGAGCTTAAGAAGAAACAACACAAGCCACCCAGGCTCTGGTGCGAGCACAGGGAGATCTGCTAGAATAACACAGCAATGCAAAATGAGAAAAAGTTGCTCTCCAAGCAAAGTGGGATGAAGAGAAAGGAGAGCTACAATAAAGAAAGGAACAGTTTCTTGCCAAACAACTTGAAGTTAAGGAAAGGGTCAACAGAGCACTTCGCTCTGTGATGATCATCGAAGTACGGATCGAAGAACAAGTTCCATAGAAGGTGGAACAACTCAAAGAGGTAATCCAGAAGCTCCAGTAGTGCATCGCAGATCTAGAGCTCCATGATGTACCCAAAACCCCTCAAGAGATAAGAGACCAACGAGAAGCAACTGCTCGCATCCCAATGGGTAGATTAAAATATATTTCCTTGGAGTCCAAGCAAATAAGTAACCAGAGCGCCCAGACATATGAAAATCTTATAGAGAATCCATAATTACAAGCGCTGGAGTTGTAGCTCCAAGAAGCAAAACAACATGTGGATACACTACAGGCACAGCTGAAGGCCCTGTCAGTAGTAGATAGAATGAAGAGGTCTCATGAACAACACACATCTCAGTAGAAGATTAATATGTATCAAAGCAAAGTGATGGAAGTCACTCAATGACTTCAACCTATGCAAGACAAGGCATGTCTTCTATTTACAGAGGTTGAGATCCAAGGAACAGAGCTACACCAGGTCATCCTCACAGTATAACAGCACTTAGAAGGATCGGTGAACGATGCAGTGATCTAGTAGTTCACCGAGAAAAAAGCCATAGAAAAGAAGCCAGTTGAAGCAGCTCGAGCCAAGATTGAGGCGTTCGAGGTAGAGTTGGTCAGACCAGAGTGACTCGGGACGAGTCACAGGTGAGTGTTGGGGGCTTGTTGGCCCTTGACCAAGTTTTGGGAGTTTCTTGGTCATGTTGACCTAGTTTGGGACTTCAACAACCTATCGAAGGAGGAGCACAAGATGAAGCAAAAATCATGGGATCTCAGCCCCCTTTTGGGCCTCTTTTTGGGTTTTTGGAAATATGTAACGAGAAAGGGATGTCGGCCCATGGGTTTACCCATGTTTAGGCCTATTTTGTATATATAAGTAGATGCCTAGGTTAGGAGGAAAAGGGGGAGACGAATGAAAGGATAAGTGCTATATCTAAGTGATGTGAATGTATGTTAAGTGAAAGTAGGGTTTTTGGATGCTCTATGCATGATTGTAAGAGACTTGCAGAGCTGAGTGCAAGTAGTTATGACAGATTGTGAAAGGCTTAGTGATGTAACGTGAGGAAGAAGGATCTAGTGAGCTATGAAGATCTTTTGTTTTGTTCGGAGTAAGGGTTTGAGGCTCTGTGCTGTAACAGATTGACTGAAGGAAATAAAGAAGAAGAGTTGGTGGATGTAGCCCCAGGAGAGGGGTGAACCACATAAACATTGTGTTATCTTGCTTGGTGCTTGTCTGAATGTGTTTATGTCTTCTTTTCTTAGTGCTTTGAGATGATTACATAGATCTTCTTATGCTCAGTGATAATGATGTATAGAATGTTAGATCTAATGTACATGAATATGCTCAGTGCTTGATCGATTACATATAACCTATTTACTTATGCTAAGTTCTTTTATACGGTAGATTAGTGTGGATACTGCGAGGCTCTGTTTTATCAGTGAAGTAGATAATGATTGCATGTTAAGGAACTGAAGGTGCTAAATGCTTTATTAAGTAATACATTCACATATCTGTGTCACGGCTAAGGTTGTAGACACTTGATTCCTACAACCACCCCTACCTCTACCTCAGTGAGACTTCATCTGCTTCGCAGGTGTTGCCGAAAGGGCCGGTAGTTAGGATTTGTTTGGTGCGTTTTTGTAGCATTGAACCCTGGGTCTGCCCCCGTGCCAACAAGTACACCATATCATCCTAAGGAAAATGGAACAGTATAAGATTTCAATAAGATTTTGGAAAATGCTTTGACTAAGATCTAAAATGTCAACAGGGATGATTGGGAAGTTAAATTACCAACAATACTATGGTCATATCGGACCACATGCAATAATTTGATAGGACAGACACCATTCATATTGGTGTATGGACATGAAGCATTGGTGCCATTATAATTTTTGGTACCAATTATGTGTGTAGAAACAATCACCAACATGAAATAAAGAGGCATGGTACAAGAGAGGTTAAGTCAACTAATGGAAATGGAAAAGGACAATATTCTGGCAGGATTTCACAAGGAATTATAGAAATCAAGAGACAAATCCTCGCCTGACAGAGATATTAAAAAGAAGAGTTTTAAGGAGGGAGATCAAGTTCTACTCTATGACAACAAACATTTGCAATGCCCTGGAAAGTTTAGAATGCATTGGCTAGGGTCATATGAAGTAAATATTGTCACAAATGGGGGATCTGTGTAGCTAAAAGACTTGGGAGGAATAGAATTGAAAGGAATGATCAACGGTAGTCGACTGAAACTATACAGGGAAATCTGACCTACTAATTCTTAAAATGTATAGCGCAATAATAGATTCATGTATATAGTGTACTATAGTAGATGTTAGGAAATACAAATCATAAAAAGGAAGACAAAAGTAGAAAAATAAAGAAAATACAAAATATTGGGAAATATCATGTGCAACAGACAGTGGAATCAGCGCGACAAAAAGAAAAAGTGACCCTGCGTAGCATATGGCTAATAAGAAGAAAAAACAATGCACCAAGGGAAAATTCAAAACAATAATGTATGATGCACCAAAAAGTTACAATGCACCGAAAAATGGGCCACGAGTCGGAAAGGGAAAAACCGGTCATCGGGGTAAAAAGGCATGAATTGAGAATTCATGAAACTTAACAAAGCATGCTCGACAAGCTTTAATGCATTTATGAACATCAAAGAAGTGTCTCCGAGAAGATTAATGGAATTTATGACACTTAGTATATAACTAAAACGCAGGCCAAATGAGAGGTATTGTGAATTTACAAACCTAAGAAGCTAAGGAGCACAAAGACAAGTGGTGAATAGATGATTTTGATATCATAGAATCTGAAGTTCAACCAGGGAAGAAATAATTACCCTCCATGGAACCTCCAAATATTGATGCACCTGGCCAGATAGCAAGGAAAACACGCAGTAGCCACATGTCATCGTAGGAAACCATAGAGGTAGAATAGGCGTTTACACAAATGGAGGGAGTTGTTGATGACGATGTAATTCCTTCACCATAGACAGAACCAGTGAGTGCCACACTAGTAGAGGAAGAGGGGCATGCCCCAAATATGGTCAATATGGACATCGAATCACACGACAATGCACAAGACCATGACCCATTAGCAACAGGAAACCTACAAAAACCTTCCATGGCTGAAGCAACCCACAAAACAAATGGAGTTGACAATGAAAGGATAGAATCCAATGAGCCAAGGCCACAAAATATGGTTGGGTCCATGCAGTAGGAGGAACTGTAGCTTGAATATAATTCAAGTTGGGAAGAAAGAGAACTAGAGGATGGGACATTTAGTGCACTAGCACAGTGAAAGGGGAAACATCCCATCGTGTGGTTCCCACACAAGCAACCTGATGCTTCAATCATTTTTCTGTGCATTCCATATGGGGTGCAGGCCACACCAAGTTTATTGGGCTACTTCAAAAGGTTACAGTACACATTCCATGATGTGTCTGACACCAGAAAATTCCAATAATTTGAACAATAGGTGTATATGGAGAGCTTGGGCACACATCCGTTAGGAGATCCAGTGCTACAACCAAAGAAGTGGGTGGAAATATTGGAAAACACAGGTATTCTTAATTTTTTGGATATTCCCCACTTCCGAAGGGGGAAATATGTGAACAACTGTGTCAAGAAGTTACCGGTGGTTCTCCATGGAGGATTTTTGTGGTTGGATGAACCAATCTCCATCGATGTCGAATTAATTTTGTTCACCACAAGACTGCCATCAAATGGTGAGAATCCTATGCAGTACATGGATGATAAAACAAAGGAAAAGGCACTCGTGGTAGAAATGAAGAAAACTTATGGGATAGAAAGGGGCCCATGCTACATTATCATAAAATGGATCAGTGATGAAACCACTTGGATGGAAATAAAATTGATGGCATGCAAACTCCTTCGAAAATGTCGCAAGGAAAAGTTCCCCGCAAGAGTTGTCGTACTGGAAACACAGTGCACAAAAATAATCATGTTCATTTGGGCCCCATTCTTATTGAATTTCTTCCTAAATGAATACCATGATGTGTAGGACTTAGGAACCGAGTTCCAATACTCCTGGCTCATTATATTGATAACGTTAATTAGATGGAAAGAGCCTACCTACTCATATTTATGTGATAGAGTAGGACGATGTCACACAACACGGTACACATCATTGGGAAGCACTTATGATTCCAAGCAGAGAAGTGGTAATTCTAGCACTTTTTCTCTATATCTCAGCGACATGTAAGAGAATATATAAAACACATGGATAATAGCTCTTGAGGTGGTCACATAGTACCATGGGATAGCCAACTTTAAGGCTACATGACACAATATGTGGATCCAGGTGCGCAGGGATCCAAACAAAGAATGGATAGAAATTCAATTCTGCATCAATGCAGAGAAAGTTGAATGGGCAATGAAAGACTGGCAGGATGAATGGAATATCACATTCATCACCAAGTACATGCCCAAAGGGAAATAAGTGGAAGCAGGTTCATCCAAGACATCTACATAGGGAAGTGTCGTGACCAAGAAACCAACACAACAGGTGAAGCCTGGTCCAAAGACAATGCAACAGAAGAAGGGCATTGCCCCAAAGAAGGACGGGAAGATAGGAAATAAGGACAATACCATTGTGCAAGAGGAACAAGGAAGGGCGGACACAAAGACACATGAAACCCTATTGGAAACTAATTTGCAAGAGATAGGGCCACCCAAATGGCCAATCATACATATAGGTGGGTTGCAAAAAAAGACCAAGGCCCATAAATAGATCTTGGAATACACAATCACCGAGGATGATGTTGATCTATTCACACAGAGAGTGCAGGACCGCACAGCGGAGGAGTATGAGGAGATAGAGAACCAAAGAGAAAGGATAAGGAATGAGTTATTTGACATTAAGTAGGTCTTGGAATGGATACAAGAATCCAACTACAATAGAGGGGAGTCGAACCGATCCCCTGACAGATAGAAGGAGGGGACAAAACCGCACAGAACAAGGAAGACACAATCAAACTTGTATCACAAGAAATTACTAGCTTCTAGATAACAAGATATATGTTGTAGTTTGAGGAGGCCATAGCAAAAATGCCACTTAAAGAGCTAGCATAGGTAGAGTTGGTATTGGATAAAATACCAACAAAGGAATTGTACAAGCTACAAGTCAGTGTCACACAAGAAGTGAAATCATGAGCCAGAGTAGATATGACAAAATTGCAAGTCACTAGAGATGGAAAGGATGCACTGGAAATTATGGTAGAGTGGGTCCAGCTGGAGAAATAGGAGGAGAAGCAATGTGCAGATAAATTGGATCGGAAGTTGAAGGAATTCTTCACAAAAATCCCAGACAATGCACAGGAAGTCATGAGAAGTGTTGAAGAATAGATTCAAATCATCACGCAGATGCTCAAAGATTATAAGGAGATCGAGGAACTCATGGAAAAGTTAACACTAACTACTCCTCCAGAAGTTATAGATGAAAGGGAACAACAGGAAACCCTGCAAGTAGAAATGATGGAAAGAAAATCCAAAAAGGTCATAGAAATTTTTGACAGGACCGTCCAACTATGGACAATGTTGGAGAAAGATGAAAAGGTCCAAAAACTAGACCAAAAAGAGGAGAAAATAAACATTGCAATTCAGGAGCTGAAGTAGAAAAAAAAGGTTATGAGCATTACAAAATGATTGAAATGAACACATGAAATGAATACCCTATAGAAAAATTTGAAGACTATGTAGAATAACAAGCAGGAAGGGCAAGCCCAGTTAGAACCCCTCCAGGAGCAAGCAATGCAAATAATTTTTGAACTAGAGGAGGAGAAGGCAATTGTGTCTCAGGATCATGCCGAGAGTGAAAAATATTTGAAGAAACACATCACAATACAGAGGGTGGAGGATATCATAGAGAAAGTTGCGCAAAAAAAATCCAAATGGGAAGAATTAAGAGAGTTTCAAAGATTGGTGAAGTCTATATAGGGAGCGTGCACCACCTGAGTGGCTTGGGAAGAACCACATGTCAGTGTTGGGGGCCTATTGGGCATAGGCCTATTTTAAGAACAAATCCTATTTTGGGCATAGGCCTATTTTGGAGAAAGATTTATTTTGCGAAAGACCTAATTTTGGAGTGCAAGCAACAGGTGGCAACAAAGCAACAAGAAGGAAAAGAAGGAAAAGTAGCATGCAAGAGGAAAAGAAACATGGCACGTAGGAAGACAATCCTAACCATGATAGGGTTAGGGTTTATGGAAATATTGTAATTGATATAAACCTATAAAATAGTATAAATAAGGACCTAGGAGGTCTAGGGAAGAGAAGGAGAAGAGGTATGCATATATGTGTGTGTGATAGAGAGATATTGTATCATAACAGAGAGAGTTGATTATCATGATTTTGTGGAATTGGTGAGTGTAATAAGTCTTGTAGAAGATTATAATAAGCTAGTGTTGAGGGTTAGGTCACAGGCTGAGGAGACTAGTGTGATTTATTCTACCTCACAGAGGGTTCTCACTGTCATCTTGATTATATTACTAAATATGTAATGCATGTAGCGCAAACTTTTGCAGAAGAATAAATAAAAGAGCAGAGAAGCCAGATCTTTGTGGACCTATCCCCAGGAGGGGGTGAACCACGGTAAAATTTGTGTTATGTGTGATTTTTAATGAATGTTTAATTTATGATGATCATTAACTTATGAATGGATTGTTAAACTAGAAATATCAGCATGCATGCATAGGTTTAAAGATGAATAAATTAGGGAAGTAATTGAATAATTAACAAGGATAATGCATAAGAAAGAAAGAACGCAATGAAAGATCCCCAATCATTCCTATATTGCAAACACATGAGTATTGCAGTCACCCATAAAATCTATCTCATGTGAGACTGCATTGGGCACCCTATGCACAACGTTTCCTTCTGGTTTACCAGGAGGGCCGATAGTTTTTTAGGGTTTTGCTGGAAACCTGTTGAGATTCAAACCTAGGTCATCCCAAGAAGAAGTGAAAGAGACATCCAACAATGCTTCAAAAAAGTTTCAGTGTATTTCCTCTATTTCAACCAAATCTTTCTAGCTTCTCAATCTCTCTTTATCTCCATTCCTATAATGAAGTTCACTGCACCAAGATCCTTCATGTTGAAATTAGAGGACAACTACATCTTCACCTACTTTATTATGTCCATGTTTTTTCCAACCAGTAGGATGTCTTCGACATATAAAGCTACATATATGAAATGATTGCCTTCTTCCTTGGAATATACACAATGATTAGCCTTGCTTCTCACAGATCCCAAACTAAGGATGTTTGTGTCAAAATTATGGTACCACATCCTTGGTGATTTCTTTCAACCATAAAGGGATCCCTTCAATTTAGAAACTATATCTTTGTTGTTTATATTTCTGACTTATTACTTTCTATTGGTTTGACCTAGGTTCATATCTCAATAGGTTTCCAATGAAACCCTCTAAAACTATCGGCCCTCCTAGTAAACCAGAAGGCAACACTGCACATAGGGTGCACAGTGCAGTCTCACCCAACATAGCTTTATGGGTGATTGAAATACCCAAGTATTTTCAGTCTAGGAATTATTGGGGATCTGAGATTTTTTTCTTTTCTCTTCATGAATTAACCTTGTTAAATGTTTAAGTATTTCTAGGAGGGTAAAATCATGAAGCTGGGTAACACTTTTGCTTGTTTTATGACAAAAAAACTGTATTTTCACAAGTTCTTCAACTTATGGCATACAAAAGTATTTTTTTTATTTCGAATTTCACTTTACAGTAAAAACAAAACTTGTAAATAATTTTGTTATCTTTCCAATGACTATTTTTTAATTTTTTTTTATCAAGATTTGATATGTCAATTTGACAATTGTTTAACAGTATGTTCGTTAAATATGAAATGAATGATAATGAGTTATTGTTTTCCACAACAATGTATCTGTTATTAAAATTATGTTTTTAAGAAATGAAATATACGTCAACAATCTAGAGAGACTCTATTTTATTATGACTATAATTTTGAATCTAATGGATGAATATTATAATTTCTAGAATTTTTTTAAGTTGACCAAGTTGAAAACGTTGCATATTTTAAACACGTGTTTTTCTACAACATGTATCT
>SNQJ01S0004028.1:198033-216859 GCA_010110895.2 Picea sitchensis | reverse complement strand
GGCATGATAAGGCATTTAATAATGGATAAGGCATTAAATAAGGGATAAGGCATTTAAATAATAGGATAAGGTCATTAAGAATGGGATAAGGTGTAATAAAGAGTTAGGTGGGAATTAATGGAGGAAGGGCGGTGAAGGAGGAAGAAGGGAAGTGGAGAAGGAGGATGGGCATGCATTCTACGGGAGGGGGGAACTACGAGTATTGGAGAGAGTGAAATTAGCAGTGGAATTTATAGTGCACCGGGGGGGCTGCAGAGGTTTTGGGCTCGGAGGGCTAGGACATCCATTGATGTCCTAGGGCTAGGCGTTACTATTCGGTAGGGAGGTTGGTTTTGGGGTGTCCTAAGGAGCAGCATCAGGTTCAAGCTAAGGAAGCAAGAGAAGGGAGCAAGAAGGGAGCAAGCTGCGGATAGCATCAGAGTAAGGTATGTAAATTCAATTCATGGATTGTTTTCTTAGATTTATTACTTATTGCCAAATTCTACTTGCGTAAGTGTTAGCGTAAGTGTTGAGATAATTTGAAAATTTTGAAAAGTTTACTTTTTTGTAAAGCTTATAGAAATTACAGTAATTTGGTAGAAATTTAAACGTTAATTTAATTCTGGTCATTACACTGCATGCGCTCCATTGATCTTATGTCCCACTTTCCAAGAACTTAAGATAACAAAATATATAATGTCTACCTTAGTCTTCAGGAAATAATATTAAAATATTATTCCTCTAGAGGTAAGCCCCCTAGCTTATCCCCTAGGCCCAAATACTTAGACCCCCCCTTCCTTACCCTACCTAGTGGAGCTTAGTCCCCCATAACTCTTCTTCATGGAGGGTCTACATGCAATAGTGTTTATATTTTTATTAATGATCTGCATAATTACATATACAAACAAAATATCAGGCTCTTGGCCTTGGCATCTAGCTCACCAGCCTAATAAACACATAAGTCTTTCAGCTTACAACCACTTAGCTTACCAACCTATAAGAAAAATTACAATTCAGAAGGGGCTCAGCCTTGGGGTATTACATATGGAGTCTTCATGTATTAGGTTAGGCCTACTAGTTCTCAAGGGGTGACATCCCTTTTACTCCCTTGAGAAAGTAACCCTAACAAGGTAAAGTCTAGGAGGGTGTAAGCCCTTTTACTCCCCCTGGAAACATTTTCAATAGCCTTTTCAACCAACAACAACGATAAAAATTGGTGGAGGGTATATGCCCTTATATTCCTCCAAGGATTTATCTAATAACAAGTATGGAACAAGAAAGAAGAGCTAGCGAAATGCAAATTTTCCTTACCTATTCCAAGAGCATGCAAAACAAAAACCCTAGTTACCAAGAATTTTCATCACCATAGCAAGAGAAAGAGCCTCCAAGAGATAGTGCACCACTTTAATCCACAAGACAAATGATAACCATAGCATAAGAGAGAGAGAGAGAGAGAGAGAGAGAGAGAGAGAGAGAGATTGCCCAAGATGGGTGCAAATTTCAGCCAAGTAGCTCTTCTCATGTGAGAGAGTTATTGTTAAAATGAAATGAAAATGATCCTTATTTATACAAAACTCCTAAAAAATGTTTAACCACATAAATTAGGGTAAATCACAAAATAAGGGAGCCATTCTCACTTTATTTTTCCCCTTTACAAAATAAATTTAACTTTAACTTTTAAAATGCACATAAGAAACCCTAAAAGGTGTCGTCAACCCTCTCCAGGGTAAGATTTTGACACTTTAGCAAGTCGTTGAGAAAAGGGAGGAGGTCATTGGACCTCCTAAGGCCCCTTCTTCATGTGCTAGGGTCATCTCTGTGATGCAAAAGGTCTTCCTCCTCCAAAAATTCCAAATTTAGAGAAAATTCCAAGATTCAAAGGGTTCAAATAAAATTCCAAGGTCTTCCTCCTCCAAAAATTCCAAGATTCAAAGGGTTCAGAGAAAATTCAACTTCCTCAACTCAAGTTTACTACTCTTCCTTCCTGCATGAGTACTCCTCCAATGAATTCTCCACTAGGATTGGTGCACACTAGGAAGTAATTATCCAAATAAGAAAGTATTACTGTGATTGTTTTCAAGAGAAGTTTCTTAAGCTCTTGGAACATATCCTCATGTAGGGTTATCTAGAGGAAATTAACCCCTTTTCCTTGTATCTTCAATAAGGTTCTTACAATATTTGAGAATCCCTTAAAAAATCTATGATAATAGCCAGCTAATCCCAGGAAGTTTCATACCTTAGCTATATTCATTGGGGTTGGCCAACTAGATATAACTTCTATCTTCTTGGGATCTAACTTATTCCTTCTTTAGATATGATGTGCCCAAGGTACTTGATCTCCTTCTTTAAGAATTTACACTTATTTGACTTAGCATACACCTAGTGCTCTCACATATTTGCAACACCATGTAGAGATGCTCCTAATGGTCCTCCTCATTCCTAGAATAAAGTAGGATTTCATGAATAATTACAACCACAAACTTGTCCAAATACATCTTAAACAAATCATTCATTACTCTCATAGAGACTATGGGGAATTAATTAATCCAAAAGGTAAAATTAGGAACTCATAATTCCCATGTCTATTTTTAAAAGTAGTCTTTGGTATGCCATCCTTTTTTTTCTTTTATTTGATGATACAAAAACCTCAAGGCCTGAATTGGAGGAAACCTTCATCCCTTTGAGTTGATCAAATGGATCATTGATTCTATTCAAGGGTTACTTATTCTTGATTGTTACTTTATTCAACATTCTATGGTTGATGCACATTTGAAAAGTTCCATCCTTCTTCTTAACAAACAATATAGGAGCTATCTAGGGTGAAACCCTCAGGCATATGAAACCCTTGTTCAAAAATTCTTGCAATTGTATCTTGATCTCAATAATCTCATCAATTCCCAATCTTTAAGGTGCCTTGGATATTGGGGTTACCTTGGGAATCACTTACCCTAGCAATTCTTCTAGGAATACATCCACAAATTCCTTGATTATTGGTAGTTTTCCTACCTCCATACTTGGTTATTTTATAAGTTCAATTATATTAATAAGATATCATTTACAACATTTTTCCACACTTCACTTAACACAACTACCAACTTAACGAGAACCGTGACCTCAAAACAAGAACTCTAGCTCTAAAACCCCATAATTTTGGGTTAAAAACACCAAAATTTGGCCAAAGTTCTTAGCATTTTTTAGTTATTTTATACTAATCACTTTTTTATTGTATATTACAATTTTATTTTAATATGAAATACTTAGTATTTTTTATCCTTCATTAATTTCTCATTATTGTCCTATTTATTTTGGATATTGGATCGAATGAAATGTTTTGGTTTATAACCTAAAAAATTGTTGCGCGATGGGAAAGAAAACACACTAATGCTTTGTGTATATTTGGCACAATGATGAGCTTCCTTTTCATTTTGGTGCACTAGTGCTTTGTGTATATTTTGATGTACCCTGCTTCATGTATAATTGGGAGCACCTTCTATTATATCCAAGACAGAAAGACTACAATGCTTTGGTGAGTTAGATTGTAAAGGAGGTTCACTACTTCAAAACTTATTTAGAGAATCAATGCTTCATATTTAAACTAGAGAATCAGTGCATCAAACAAATTTTGGCACACGTCGAGGCATGGTCAAATTGATATTGGTGGTCATTTCGGGTCAATTGAGTAATGATCATGATATTGACAATTTTTGGGCCTTTAACTTGTGATCCATTTTTTAGGGCCTTTCCATGCCTTTTTCCGTGATCCTAGCACCTTTCAAAGAGCATCACCGCTCAACTATAAATTATCTTTCCAAAAAGATAAATGAGACTAAAAATGGAGCAACAAGCAAAAAGTTAAGGACCCAACAAGGCCCATTTTTTCCATACAACTCATGTTCATCCAATGTACCATTCACACATAACCCTAACTTCATGGTACATATAAGGTTCTTTCATTTTAAGGTATTTTCCTTTTAGGAAACTTTAACATTATGATAAATTGTAGTTTCAACCTCTTGTTAGGGGTTGTTTGCAAATGAGTGTAATGGCCACATATTTTCTTAGAGATTTATACCACCATTGTACTACTCATTATATTGGTAGACTGTTTTCACTATTTTTTTAATAGCAAAATTTGTTTTTCTCTATATTTTTGTGTTACTTTTATGTGTTAATGTTATCTTTCATTTCATTCTAAACATAATTTGAATCACAAGTCTACTTGTATTGCTCCCATACCATTGGCAAACCAGAGTGCCATGTTTTCCATATATGCACCATGATCCAAATCTTTGCAAAATCTCCACTATCATATATATTCATATCAAATATCATCCACAAAAACCTCCACATCCATTTGTGTAGTTTTTTTGTTTAAATATTTGGATGTGCTTGTTATGGATGATTCACTTAGTGGACTTGTGGCATGATGCATTCATTCATGGGATTTTAAAGAATACCCATAATTCCATTTATGTCTTTCAAAACTTATTTGTTGAACTTCCTCTCAATACACATCATTCCAATAAATCAAAAACTCTATTTTCAATGGACAACCTAGCTATCCATTTATTTTGTGACATTTTCCACATCCTTTTTTATTTAAACCTCTAATATATTGGTCCCATTGCTATATTCTCTACTCTTTACCTACTAATCCTTATCATACCTACTCATTTATCTACCTTCTAAATCATCATAATTTTAATTGCTTAAGCCACATTTTATCTCGCTCAAGCTTCCTTCTTCCTCTACCTTCTATATATATATATATATATATATATATATATATATATATATGGATAAATTAAAATACACCCCATATTAAAACTTTTCTCTCATCCCTTCATTATTTAAGCTATATATTATTCAACTTTAGAATATATTTAAAATCCCACCTTGAATAATTGTGCCTAACTTTGGTTTCACAACTTTATACTAAAGTGTTAGCTTAATAATCCTAAAGTTTATTTAGTTAAGTATTTTTTATAGATTAATAAAATTATTTTAGAAGTTGTGTGTTTTCTAGGTTGACCTTGTCACATCTTGATCAATAAAATTGTGTCTCTGATGACAATTCTAGAGTTTAACGTGGTATCAAAGCCATGGTAAGGAGAATGCTAAATTGTGATGAAAGAATCATGATGATGAGAAGTCCATGATGAATCTCTAAAGAAGAAGACTCCAAAACTTAAGCTTGGTTTCTTCATCAAACCAAACAAAATCTTCAAAGAGATATTTCCTTATTTGAAGTCAGAGAAATTATTTGTCATTCATCAAATTATTTAAAATTTGTTACGATAAAATCTAGATCTATAATTTATAATTTTTTGAAAATCTTCCAGAATTATTGTAGATCTGATAAGCAAATATATAGATCTAGATCTACATCTAAAACTTTTTTAGATCTCACAAATCAGATCTATATTTTTTTATGTAAACTTTATAAAAACGCTCCTCATTGTAAAATTTGTCCAGATCTCCCCCGGATGGGGTGGTAGTGCGTGCTACGCGGCGATCGACAGGAGTGGGCAGTAGCCACCAGGACACGGGGGCACGTGAAGGGCCCGTGCCACCCCCCTCCTAATTTATTAAACCTTCAATTCGACACGAATGGGCATTAATGCGAGATTTAACACAGGCGTCCCTCCCGTTCGGTATTTTGATATGGCTCAGACTGCAGTGTTGGTTATTTGTTGTTGTCGACCTCCCGCAGAGCTTGCTCTGCAGTGGCAATGGTGTGATCCTGTAAGCGCTTCCTGGCCCGAGCTCAACCCTGTCTACTCCTTGACCCTTCGTCCCTGTCCTGCGTTCGAGACCGCTTCTGCTCGCAGTGTGGGATGGACCATGACTCGTCCAAGGGGAAGACCGAGGCGGGGCTCGCCATGGAAGCCTCGACGACCCTCAGTCTCCCCCTCCGACTCACCTTCCATTGGCTCCTCTCCCCGGCACCACTCTGGGCACTTATCTGCATATTCTCATGACAGGATGAATTCGCATTCTACTCGCGGGGCTTTGGTGCCTAGGACGTCTAGCTCTCCCCTGCATTATCCCCACAGTCCTTCTGCGACTCCTTTCGACCCGACGTCCGACTTCGACCCCCTGGGCTTCTTGGGTGGCATTGAGCACTCTCAGCATGCTTCTCGCGGGGCTAGGACTCTCCCCCGTGGCCCCTTCACCAATGTCCAGCTGTGGGATAGTATGGAGGCCCTCTACGACCTGGTATTTGGTATCCGCCAGGAAGTGGAGGACCTCAATTATCGGCTACAAGAAACCGAAGCCAAAGTGGACCTTTTTCTTCGGACTCTCACCTCTCTGCAGCGCTCCCTAACCTCTAGCTCGGATGAGGATGCTCCAATGGCGGAGCCGGACGCGACGACGACTGCGGCGACAGGTACAACGACGGGTGCAGCACCAGGGGCAGCGACGGGTGCAACAACATATGCAAACCGAGAAAGCACAGCCGAGGCCACTGTGGGCGACGTGGGGCGTGAGCGCATCTGGGCAGATCAGCCAACGTACGTGGAGGAGGAGCCCTAGCCAGGGGACCTCCAGGGCAAGTGGCCCGATTTCGCTCCAAGTGTCTAGCTTGTTAGTCTTTTCTGTCGTATCGTAGATGGTCAGCAGTTTTTTCTCTCAACTTTTCTCACTAGCATATGGATGTCTTAGATGTAAACTCTGTTTCAGGTGCTAAACAATAGTTCTGTTAAGTTATTAGACTGCTTGGGTACAATGGACTGGTTTCCCCTCTGTTGGGGCAGTCTTGCACCCTCAGCATGGACATTTTTGTACTATGCCATGAAACTCTGCTTCTAGGAGGCTCTTAATATATATTTTTCTTACTTACAAAAAAAAAAAAATTGTCCAGATCTATTAAAATCTGGCCATTCTTTTTTGAAGATGTAAAATTTGTGAAGCCATTTCTGGAGAATCAGAGCTGCTCTTACGTCCAATCTGTCAAACGATCTACGTTCTGCTCATCCGACCAATGCACACTGCAGTTTTATCTATAAAAATTGCCCAGATAAATGTGGCAGTTTCCCACGATCCTTCTAATCAGCAATCACGTTCCCTTGTAACCTTGGATATATTCAAATGTATATATCAAAATATCCAATATGGGATATATTCAATGTATATATCATTGGATATATTCAATGTATATTCAATATATACATTATTGGATATATTTAAATTTATATACCAAAATATTTAATTATGTATATACCAGCTATTGTAAATAGCAATCTTTTTTCTAGAGTTATTTTTTTGGCAAATCCTTCAACAACCGTTTTTAAATTCCCAGTCAATCTCTAAAATAAAGTTTTGAAATATATGGAACTTTGATCCATGCAAAACTCAGAGTACTCCTCAAAATTTGATCAAATTAAAACCCAATTTTTTTGCTTGAAAAACAGATCTCTTTACTCCCGAATTAACCTACTCCCATTGAATGCTGCCCGGCCCTTGTACGGTGCCCACTTGGTAAGTGTGTAAAGGGCATGGTTTGATGTGCATGCAAAATAATTTTTTGAAATTATAGAGGTGCACTTCTCACGTGGAAAGCATTCGTCCCGACTTTGGCTATCAAAGCATCCATTTAAAATAAATAGAGATCCTCCTGGAAAAAGATTCATTAAAGATATTAAATTATCTTTTCCACAGGTATTAAATTAAAGATTCTTGTTTTTAATCAATGCAAGGATTTTAATGTGAGACCTTGGCCATCAAAGCATCTATTTAAAAAAATATAGATCCTCGTGGAAAAAAATTCATTAAAGGTATTAAATTATCTTTTTCCACGAGTATTAAATTAAAGATTCTTGTTTTTAATCAATGCAAGGATTTTAATGTGAGAGCATATTTTTAAATTATCTTTACTATTAATAATAGTAATAAGTCAAAAACAAGAAAAGTGACACGTGTTTTTAGAAGTTATATGCTTTATGGCATCAAAGAAAATAAGGGAGGTCTAAGGTTGAAGAATTTGGAGTGTATGAGTGGTTAATTTTTTAGGAATATTTTAATTATTTTAGGTAAAATTGGAGTTATAAAGGTTGATTTGTTAAAGTGATTTTTTTAATTATTTTTATACATTTTATGTAATTGGAGATATGAGGGGTGATATTTTTTTTAACATAATAATTTTTTGAGTCGAATTTCAAAAGTTTTACCAATTGAAAGAAAATTGTAATTTGTAATCAAAGTAGTCTACTGAAATACTTTATCAATTTTTTTTCATAAACTTAAAACAAATGAAATGGTGAAAGGATTGCTTACTTTCAAAAAGGAATCTAGTAAGTGTGAGGCTTGTATCATTAGCAAACAACAAAGACATCCTTTCTTCACAAGTACAGGGAGAGCAAGTAGATGTTTGTTTGCAATTAATCCATAGTGACATTTGTAGTCTTATGTAATCTTCTTTTGGTGGATGCAAATACTTCATTCTTTTCATTAATCATTATACAAGGATGATTTGGGTATATTTTAAGAATGTAAATCCGAATCCTTTGACAAATTCATACAATTTCAACACTTAATTGAAAATGCCACCAAAAATAAGATTGTCACCCTTAGAATAGATAATGGGGGATAATTCATTTAATACAACAACATATCTAAGGAATTGATTACCCAAACCATCCTTAGATGGAATTACTCCATATGAAGCTTGGTATGGTATTAAGCCTTCAGTAAATCATCTTTGAGTTTTTGGCTCCACTTGTTATGCCTTAGTTCCTAAGGAAAAAATGACTAAGTTGGAAAATCAAAGTATGAAATGCATTATTATTGGCTATTTAGATGAGAAGGAAGGCTATAGGTTGTTATCCAATGGAAAATTTATTATTAGCAAATATATAGTTTTTGATGAGACATAAAGTCAAACAACTAGAGAGATTGATAATCTACTTAGTCATTTGGAGAAAAAGATAGCTCAAGAAAAGACAATTTATGGTGATAAATTTGGTTGCGCAGTATGGTTGGACACTTCATCAAATAGATGTCAAAAGTTATTTTCTTAATGATGATTTGAAAGAAGAAGTTTATATGACTCAACCCCCAGGTTTTGAAGTTGAAGGAAAGGAACACAAAGTATGTAAGCTTATTAAAGCCTTATATGGTTTAAAACAGGCACCTGGAGCATGGTATGCCAAGAAGGATGAATACCTTAAGAATGTTGGTTTTCATCATAGTGAATCTGATGATACTCTATATTACAGGATGCAAGGTCAAAACTTTGTGATCATTTTTCTTTATGTTTATAACTTAATCATTACAGAGAATTATGAATATCAGATCAAGCAGGTAAAACATGGACTTTAAAAAGGATTCAAAATGACAGATTTGGGGCCACTTCAATAATATCTTGGAGTGAAATTTTCATAATGACGTCATAAAATATTACTTAATCAAACCAATTATGCTACAAATTTGTTGAAATTTTTTGGCATGGAGAATTTTGAACCCTCTCTTACCCCTATGGAGCAAAACTTGAAACTTTCAAAATTTGAAGGGGGGGAATTGGTAAGTAGTACGCGTTATAGATAGTTGATTGGTAGACTAGTCTATCTGACAAACACTCGTCCATATTTGTCATACATAGTCAGTTTTCTTTCCAGATTCATGTAGGAACCTAGAGAAACTCACTGGAATGCAACAAAAAGGGTCCTAAGGTGTATCCAAGGAACAAAATATTTTGGGCTTCTCTATAAGAAAAACAACAACTTTGCACTTGTTGCATAATCAAATGCATATTTTTCCAGATATATCGATGATAGAACATCAACATGAGGTTATTTAATGAATATGGGTTCAACATCAATACCTTGGAGTTGTAAAAAGTAGGCTACAGTGGTAAATTCTTCAGCAGAGGCATAATATATTTAATCTTGGGAAGCAACACCTGAAATTATTTGGCTTCGTAGAATTTTGCAGGATCTTGCTGCTATTCAAAAATCACCAAACAATCTATTGATTGATAATTAGTCAGCAATAAAAATGACGAAGAATCCAATATTCCATAACAAGACCAAGCATGTCAACACCAAGTATCACTTCATCAGAACACTCATCAACAATGACATCATTGAGACAAGATATTGTCCATATAAAGATCAAAATTCAGATATTTTCACCAAGCCACTAGGAAAAATAAAATTCACCAAGTATAGAGATGAATTTGGCATTTGTAAAATAAAATTCAGGATTAAAGGGGGGAATGTTAGTCTAATAATCATAAATTTTATTTAGTTAAGTATTTTTCCTAGATTAATAAAGTTATTCTAGAAGTTGTGTGTTTCCTAGGTTGGCCTTGTCATGTATCTATGTCATAGTGATTATCCTTGAGTTGTTGATCAAGGACACTTGGCATATTTAGATAAGGCTTGAGAGGTTATATATATGCTCTACCTCTCCCCCACTATGCAATAATCTTTTTCCCCGATCAATAAAATAAATAAGCAATGGTAATCCACGCAATGATTAATACATGTCAATAATAAAATTTCACAGGGATCGTTTAACAATATATTTTTCTTAAATGGAGTGAAATGCCATATCCACCCTGCAATTATCAAGTAAAAGAAACAAGTATATAATAATAATAACAATTTATTTTCAAGTTTACGGTTAAGCCAAACACTAAATTGGTGTATGAGACCTCCTTGTTTGTGTGAGATTTGATTGCTAAAGTCTACAGAGGTGTACATACCCTACCCCTATGAATTTAAACCTGTGAGGAGGAAACACATGTTCTTAGCCATTAATCCCTTTCAAGTTGTATAGTGTTTATAACAATACACTATTTCATGTGTTGGAAATGTTAAGATATTGATATGATCTATCATATGATAATGAATTATGTATACGCTTCATTGCCATTTGTTGATGGTCATTATGTATATGTAGATATCAATTATAGTTATTTCTACGTGTTTTGTGAATCACATAGTGTGTATTTGGTGACAATGTTCTCCCATCATGGCTCATTGCAAAAATAACCATTTTCTCAAAATATAATTTGTAATTTGTTGCAACTAGAGATTGCTTTATACAACTTTATTTTGTGTACCTCTAAAACTACTTTGTAGAATTTGGTTGGTAGATATATCAAATTTATTGGAGCGAAGAATATTTTACCACTAGTAGACGGGCTCTCCATGATTTCATAAAAGTAGGGTATGCTCATATTTATATGATAATAATAAAATCAATTGAATTTGGTTGGTAGATATATCAAATATATTGGAGCGAAGAATATTTTACCACTAGTAGATGGGCTCTCCATGATTTCATAAAAGTAGGGTATGCTCATATTTATATGATAATAATAAAATCAATTAATTGACTTGGAGTATCAATGAACCATTAAAAAAACTTTGAAAGGGTGGGCACACGTCCCACTAAAATAGTCAAAACACATTATTATATAATATAGATAGTTAGCAACTTCACTAATCAATGTGGGATTATGTTGGTCCAAGGCCATCAACAATGACATGCTTGGATAAACCAATCCATGCTTGGATAAACCAACCCTCCCTCCCTCACAGTTTATGATGAAATCATACAACAAACTTGCAATGGAAAGGGAAACAATGAAGATGAATGTACGAACTCACAATAGTTTACCATGAGAGGAGTGCAATATATGAGAATTTATATCTTGAGCTCTTTTAGTTTCACTTATGAGTCTTAGTTTTATGATTTTTAGTTTTATGATTTCAACTGTATGATTTCAATTATCATTAAGTTCTTAATGTAGGGAAGCAATATATTTATGTTTGCATAAATTCCTAATAATGTAGGTGGGTTTGATATTATTAAGAATTTGTTTCATTATTGCGGGAGCTAAGACACAATCAATATTGTCTTTCCAAACTGGGATTTTTGGAGATGGTAATTATTTGATAAGTAGCAAATATTCATCTAAACCTAAATCAAGGAGGTCACTTAAAATGTTTTATTTTAGGTGGGTTTGATATTATAAAGAATTTGTTTCATTATTGCGGGAGCTAAGACACAATCAATATTGTCTTTCCAAACTAGGATTTTTGGAGATGGTAATTGTTTGATAAGTAGCAAATATTCATCTAAACCTAAATCAAGGAGGTCACTTAGAATGTTTTATTTTTGGCTAGAATTCATTTTATCCATTCATTCTTTTCTATTTTTAAGGTTTTGGGTATTTTCAAAGATGAGGTCTGATAGTAGGTCATTCAAAATATGAGAGTTTGGTGACACATTATAGATAAAAAAAAATCCTCTCTACTCATTTTTTATTTTATTTTTATTTTTAAGGTTTGCATAGATTGAAAAAAGGATGAAAACCTCGACTAAGACATAACTATAATTTCCATTGAATTTAGATAAAGTAGATTAATTTCCCCTAATCTAATAAAGATCTAAATCTAATCGATGCCAATCTAATTCACTGCTTTCCTTTAAGAATAATAGTGTTGCATATTTAATTAGAGATTAATCGACTAATGAGATTTGTTTTTCCCACTCAATGTTGGCATTTCCGTGGGGGATAGAAAGAATAGAGAAATCAATATATCTTATATTTTCAAATATTTTTTAATTGAAAATATCCATGCTTAAGCTGGTGATTGATAAAGTTGAAGAGAATATAGAAATAAATATAAATTTGTTGGTTGAAAACCCTTAAATTTAAGAATTTATCAATATGATAGACATAATTAAAAAATTGTTAGAAAATATATAATCCAAAAGAAAAGTGAACTAGATAAAACATGATGACAAGGAGTCATGTAGTGGTTACCAAGCTCAGTCCAAGTGGCACTTATCCTTCCACAAGTGATATGTCATTTAAGATATGTAGCATTAATAGGTTTATCACTATCATCAATTAAAGAAATCATTCTCTCTAGCATGTAATCAATTATTATTGAGGAAAAGCATCACGTCGTCATTGAATTTTGAGGAAAAGAGGCAATGAACTATGCTTCCAAGTGTCTAATGGATCTTGCCTCTTGGGCATAGCCTACATGAAGTTTGTAAATTATATTGCAGTGGGACAAAATTTGAAGCTAATTGATCCAGGTGGATATCAGTGGGCACCCACCTATTCCAACTGGCTCAAAACAGTCTTCTGGCAGCTTACTATTTTTAGCAGTTTTTTGGTTCCTGAACTTCCGAGGCCATTTTGAGGGCCTAAATGAAGTTCTTTTAGGATCGGGCACCACAATAATAGCCTAACCCTCTGATTGAGCCCCCAAAATGAATCTTCTCAACAATTCCTTTCCAACGAGCTATCATGCACCCCAAATAGAGATCGTATACCAAAGTTACACCCTCGGGAAGTTGATACACCAAACTACCCAAAACGGGGTCCAAAAAACTATTGGCTTTTCATCTTCCAGTGTTAGGGTTTTGGACTTTCTTTATGTTAAAAATTCCTTTGGAGCCTCATTGTAACAATCATCTTCTTGCAAATGCGAGTAGCCATCATATATCTTCTCAGAGATAAGATGCCACCATTCTAGCGAGTCTTTCACTCTGTATTTCTACAGTTTTATACATTTCTCTCATTAATAGAAATTGTGTATTACTGTATCTCTGTGCTTATGGTTGCATCTCTGATATATTTTTGTTATATTATTGGATATTTGAGATATCTCTGTACATTTATTTATTATATCTCCGCTCTCATTTCATGCCAAAAATAATCTGGATCAGTGGTATCAGAGAAGGATGCTCTTGATCATTTTTCCAGTGCATTTCCCCGACGAGGTCCGAGTATATCAAGTTGGGTCTTGAGATTGTCTCTCTTGAGGACAATCTCTCTTGCATTCCAAGAAACCCTCCATGGTGGAAGAAAATAAAAATGATAGAGAAGACGATTATATTAATTTGTTGCTTGAGCAAGCTCTCACGCAACATAGTGACAAAATTATGGAGAATTTTTCCCACATCCTTCAACGATTGTCGATAACAACCAACACTTCTTCATCAAGTAGCCACTTTGGAGGCACCTCTCCTTTCAAGGTACAAGTTAATTTTGATATTCCCATATTTGAAGGACAGATAGATGCAAATTCACTAGAAAAATGGTTAAATATGCTAGAAGGTTATTTATCTGTTCACAATTTTTCCGACAGGGAAAATATCACCTTCGCACTCCTTAAGGATCTCCCTTATGTCAAACATTGGTGGGAAAATTAATGCGAGAAAATTTCCACAGAGTCTGGAATATATGGGGTCGAGCCCACTTGGGAATTTTTTTTGGATGTGGTCAAGGAACAATATTACCGTGTTGGTAACTAAGATGACCAATACATGAGATGGACCATGCTGTGTCAAGAGAGAGGCCAAGAAGTGTTGGATTTCACAAACACCTTCCATACTTTGCTGACTAAGCTAGGTATCAAAAATTCTGAGAAACATTTGGTTCTGAAATACTGTGGGGCTCTACATGGGTACATCCAAATTGAAATGGAGTTTTTAGACATCTCATTGCTGGGAGATGATTACCATTGTTCTGTCAAAATTGAGTAGAAATTTAAGAACCAGAACAAATGGGAGTTCAAATCTACAAATCCAAAACAACCAAAGCATTTGCTGAAGAGTGGAGCACATTTTTCATTCACAGATGTGGGTGAAGGGGACCCCGTTGCATTTTATTATTGATAGAAGAATCCAGAAGAACCTCATCTCAGTGGAGGTTGTCAAACAATTGGGATTGTCAACAACACCACACCCACAACCATACAACATTGGGTGGCTTCGCCAAGGAAAAGATCTTTGTGTCAGCCAATAGTGTCGATTATCATACGACATCCATCCCTTCAAGGGTGAGGTATTATGTGATGTTTCCCCTCTCGATGTCTATGATATTCTCTTGGGCCAACCATATATGTGGAAGCGCCATGCTACATATGAGTCTTGACCCCGTAGTGTCATTGTTACTCTGGGGGGGGCATCTCTATAGGATACCGGAGGTAGTTCCAACTATTGTCCCACCTAAACAATGCTGCAAGGTAGTATCTCATAATGAAAAACTCACCTTCTTCACAGTCTATTCAAAAGGTGAACAAAAGAACACCGCAACCATTATAGCCTCAATCCAAGCACCTTCTATCCAACAGAAGCAGGTCGACAAGATTGAAGTAAAGCACAAGGATTCCTTCTACACACAGTCATCTCATGTAACCAGATTGGTTAAAAAGGTCCAACACTTCCAGCCACTGGTTCGTGACATCCTTCAACAAGCTAAGCAATGCAACTTCTGCAACAAGACAAGCAACTCATCAAGATGAAGATTCAACAAACGCTTTTCCCTCTCCCCTGGCTACTCAACACAATGGAGACCATTGATTCCTAAGGAGGGGGGATTGATCCAGGTGGATATTGGTGGCCACCCACCTATTCCAATTGTCTCAAAACAGTCTTTTGGCAACTTACTATTTTTAGCATTTTTTCGGTTCCTGAACTTCCGAGGCCATTGTGAGGGCCTAAATGAAGTTTTTTCAGGATCAAGCACCTCAATAATTATCGTAGAATTTGAATGATCCCCCAAAATGAATCTCCTTGACGATACCTTTCCAACGAGTTATCATGTGCCCTAAACAAAGATCATATGCCAAAGTTACACCCCCAAGAAGTTGATACACCAAACTACCCAAAACGGGGTCCACAAAACTGTTGGATTTTCATCTTCCAGGGTTAGGGTTTTGGAATTTCTTTATGTTAAAAATGCCTTTGGAGCCTCATTGTAACAATCATCTTCTTACGAATGCGAGAAGTCGTCACATCTCTTCTCAGAGATAAGTTGACACCATTCTAGCGAGTCTTTCACTTTGTATTTCTACAATTTTGTACATTTCGCTCATTAATAGAAATTGTGTATTATTGTATCTCTGTGTTTATGGTTGCATCTCTGATATATTTATATTATATTATTGGATATCTGAGATATCTCTGTACATTTCTTTATTATATCTCTGCTCTCATTTCATGTCGAAAATAATCCAGATCGCTAATGATATTTAATGTAATCCTATAGGATGGACATAATGACACCACCACGGAAACCGTTAGTGAAGGATATCTAGATTGCCGGCCAAAAATTCTAATGGTAAGATAGATATCCCTTAGTCTATAAAAAAAGAAATCCCTATACCAAATGGAGGTAGGAACTTTGAAGTGTAGCAACACTCCACATTAGAACAATTGTGTTTATATTCAAGTAAACTCTATATAGATTCATGAGGATGCCAATCACATTTAGAATATTTCTTTTTTTTCAAGCATTCAATTATTGTATGTAGGACTAGGGTAAAGAGACAAGGCAATAGTTCCTAGAATCTAAGCTTACAAGGTGACCACGAGTAATTGCTAACTAGGAGATGCAACTAGGTGTAGCATGACATTGCCAAGGAAAGAAGTACAATGGGCAATACTTCTTAAGTATCCTTTGAACCTAAACCTATATGGTGACTAAGGTGTTTTGGACAATGTTATCCCCCCTTGCTTTTATTAACCTTTGTTCCTACAAAAGCTAGAAAATTATAAGTCGACAGGAAGAAATCTAATTCAAATAATGCAAGAGTTAGTTTTCACATAGGTAATTGGTTGTTAACTTCAACCTTACAACTTATAAGTTTCTCAAGACAAACAAAGGATTTGTTCAGATATCTAGTGGTAGTGATGGAGGAGCAAGATAAGGAGCATCACTAGCTTAAAGGATTTAACACTAGTTCATTTGGTGAAGGTATAGTATTATGATTAAATTGGCACCCTCTAATGGAAACCCACCATAAAATCATTTAAGATCATAATATGGCCACCTTAATTCACACCCTCTAGATAAACCTTGCATCAACACAAGGAAATAGGTTAGAATGATATCAAGAGGAAAAGACCCCAAACCCCTCTTCCACATTACAGATTACTACCCTTGGTATAAAGATAGTCCATCCCCAAGATATTGTAAATATAGTAGACATGTAGACAACCATGTGCCTACAGAAATGTTCATGCAAACTACCCAACCATGTGCCTACAGGAATGTTCATGCAAACTACCCCATGTTTGCATGCATCATAGGAAGTGGACTAAGAGACATATGGTATAAATTGATAGAGACTAAAATCCATATGATACAAATTGATAACAGTGTATAGTGGATAGATTGACTCATAAGACTCCCATCACTAAAAGGGTTAGGGTAAAAAATTAACCCAATAAACAATTTTGACATTGTTTATTTTTAAATTGATTATAAAAGAGTGACAAATGTGAAAAAATAATTTAATTTCATCAAAAATCTTCTTTATTAATGAAAAAACAATCATTTTTTAATTTTTAAAATATTAAAATTAATGAAATACTTTTTAGAAAATTTTATAAAACATCACATTGTTAAAACATGATCGGAAATTATAGTAACCTCATTTGGAAAGTACTAATAAAATATAGAATATAAAGTAACACTCAAACCAAGAAACATGATCGAAAATTATAGTAACCTCATTTAGAAAGTACTAATAAAATATAGAATATAAAATAACACTCAAACCAAGATTTTCCCTGTAAATATTGGAAGGATCAAATTTGACAAGCATGTCATATTTCAATTTGAAGGGTTATTGTTTGTTTAACCCTTCTATGCTGAAAAGCTTAAATAAACAATGTTAAAAAATGTTTTTTATTGAAAAAGAAGAAAGAAAAAAAAGACATTTGTTTCACCAAAACAAATGGAAAATTGATAATAATGTTATCTCCTTTTAGCATTTTATTTGTACATATGTAAAAACTTATCCATGTAAAACTATTTTAGGCATAGTGATTTTTAATAGTTAAAACAAGCATTTTATTTTTACATATGTAAAAACTTATCCATGTAAAACTATTTTAGGTATATTGATTTTTAATAGTTAAAACAAACAAATACTTAATGCTTGAGAGTTATATTTTATGGTTGAATGAAATGATGGTTAATCTAACTTAATCAAGAATAATTATATACATAAATAAATAGAGTGGTTGAGTGCTTTGAATTTCAAAGAGGGATAATGGTCAAAAGTAAGATTAATGAGGTTTTGATATTCAATTTTAAGAGTGGTCATTATAATGATCAAAGTGAATATTGATGATGTTTTGATATTCAATTTTGACATTAGTGATGTTTTTCATTGTTGACCATTTGTGGATGAGATGTCATTTTCATATTGTAGATATGTTCAAATTATCAAAATACAAATTAGATTCATAATTTTAACTAAATTTCTACTTTATCAATCAAATTCACTAAATTTTCACTAAATTCCTACTTTAAAATCAAGTTCCTGCTTTACCAAACAAAATCTCCCTAAAATCTTATTTCAATAACTACTACAACTCCACTGGTAAAATACACTCCCTAAAATCTTATTTCAAGAACTACTACAACTTTACTTGTAAAATACACCAAAAAACATTGTTACCAAAATAATCAATGAAAAAAAAATATTCACTTAAAAAAAGTCTCTTGAGAAAGTTTTACAATTAATATAATATCCATAACTTTGAATATGAAAATCAAAATAGAGACTAATAGGAACAAGTGTACTGATGCATATATGTGGAAATCTAAAAAAAAATAAGTTCCAAAGTAAATTGATTATATCACTAATAAGTCAACTACTAAGCTGATATACCAATGATACATTATACCACTTTGAAATTCAAAATTCATAATTTTTGTATTGATGCATATATGTGGAAATCTAAAAAAAAAAAGTTCCAAAGTAAATTGAGTATACCATTAATAAGTCAACTACTAAGTTGATATATCAATGATACATTATACCACTTTGAAATTCATAATTTTTTTTTTTTTTTTTAA
>SNQJ01S0004028.1:125933-169836 GCA_010110895.2 Picea sitchensis | reverse complement strand
TTGCTCTTTTCCTTCTGAATGCTCTCGATATCTGAATCATGTTACAATGTACAAAGGAGGGTGTCTATATCCATTTTCCCTCTTGGACTCTAAAACTATCAACTCTACAATTACATATTCTATCTACTTTACATTAACTATTTTAAATGCCTCATCTACCTAAGGAAGAGAGCTTAAAGGCTCAATGTCCAATACAATATACAAGTGCGCCCTCTCTTAAATGTATCATTTAAGACTTGCGCAACAATTCCCAAAGCACTTCAAAATTTTGGGTTGGTTTGTCCAGCTGATCTCCGCTTGATGTGCTGGCTCACTTGATGGGTTGGTGATGCTCTTGCATCATGAATCATCCATAACAAGCACATCCAAATATTTAAACAAAAAAACTACACAAATGAATGTGGAGGTTTTTGTGGATGATATTTGGTATGAATATATATGATCGTGGAGATTTTGCAAAGATTTGGATCATGGTGCATATATGGAAAACATGGCACATTGGTTTGCCAATTGTATGGGAGCAATACAAGTAGACTTTTGATTCAAATTATGTTGAGAATGAAATGAAAGATAACATTAACACATAAAAGTAACACAAAAATATAGAGAAAAACAAATTTTGTTATTAAAAAAATGGTGAAAACACTCTGCCAGTATAATGAGTAGTACAATGGTGGTATATATCTCTAAGAAAATATGTGGCAATTACACTCATTTGCAAACAACCCCTAACAAGAGGTTGAAACTACAATTTATCATAATGTTAAAGTTTCCTAAAAGGAAAATACCTTAAAATTAAAGAACCTTATATGTACCATGAAGTTAGGGTTATGTGTGAATGGTACATTGGATGAAGATGAGTTGTATGGAAAAAAGGGGCCTTGTTGGGTCCTTAACTTTTTGCTTGTTGCTCCATTTTTAGTCTCATTTATATTTTTGGAAAGATAATTTATAGTTGAGTGGTGATGCTCTTTGAAAGGTTCTAGGATCACGGAAAAAGGCATGGAAAGGCCCTAAAAAATGGATCACAAGTTAAAGGCCCAAAAATTGTCAATATCATGATCATTACTCAATTGACCCGAAATGACCATCAATATCAATTTGACCATGTCTCGACGTGTGCCAAAATTTGTTTGATGCACTGATTCTCTAGTTTAAATATGAAGCATTGATTCTCTAAATAAGTTTTGAAGTAGTGAACCTCCTTTACAATCTAACTCACCAAAGCATTGTAGTATTTTTGTCTTGGATATAATAGAAGGTGCTCCCAATTATACATGAAGCAGGGTACATCAAAATATACACAAAGCACTAGTGCACCAAAATGAAAAGGAAGCTCATCATTGTGCCAAATATACACAAAGCATTAGTGTGTTTTCTTTCCCATTGTGCAACATTTTTTTAGGTTATAAACCAAAACATTTCATTCAATCCAATATCCAAAATAAATAGGACAATAATGAGAAATTCATGAAAGATAAAAAATACTAAGTATTTCATATTAAAATAAGATTGTAATATACAATAAAAAAGTGAGTAGTATAAAATAACTAAAAAATGTTAAGAACTTTGGCCAAATTTTGGTGTTTTTAACCCAAAATTATGGGGTTTTAGAGTTAGAGTTATCGTTTTGAGGCCATAGTTCTTGTTAAGTTGGTAGTTGTGTTAAGTGAAGTGTGGAAAAATGTTGTAAAGGATATCTTATTAATATCATTGAACCTATAAAATAACCAAGTATGGAGGTAGGAAAACTACCAATAATCAAGGAATTTGTGGATGCATTCCTAGAAGAATTGCTAGGGTAAGTGATTCCCAAGGTAACCCCAATATCCAAGGCACCTTAAAGATTGGGAATTGATGAGATTATTGAGATCAAGATACAATTGCAAGAATTGTTGAACAAGGGTTTCATATGCCCTAGTGTTTCACCCTAGATAGCTCCTATATTGTTTGTTAAGAAGAAGGATGGAACTTTTCAAATGTGCATCAACCATAGAATGTTGAATAAAGTAATAATCAAGAATAAGTAACCCTTGAATAGAATCAATGATCCATTTGATCAACTCAAAGGGATGAAGGTTTCCTCGGATTCAGGCCTTGAGGTTTTTGTATCATCAAATAAAAGAGAAAAAAGGATGGCATACCAAATACTACTTTTAAAAATAGACATGGGAATTATGAGTTCCTAATTTTACCTTTTGGATTAATGAATTCCCCATAGTCTCTGTGAGAGTAATGAATGATTTGTTTCAGATGTATTTGGACAAGTTTGTGGTTGTAATTATTCATGAAATCCTACTTTATTCTAGGAATGTGGGGGACCATTAGGAGCATCTGCACATGGTGTTGCAAAGATGTGATAGCACTAGGTGTATGCTAAGTCAAATAAGTGTAAATTCTTAAAGAAGGAGATCAAGTACCTTAGGCACATCATATCTAAAGAAGGAATAAGTTAGATCCCAAGAAGATAGAAGTTATATCTAGTTGGCCAACCCCAATGAATATAGCTAAGGTATGAAACTTCTTGGGATTAGCTGGCTATTATCATAGATTTGTTAAGGGATTCTCAAATATTTAAGAACCTTATTGAAGATACAAGGAAAAGGGGTTAATTTCCTCTAGATAACCCTACATGAGGATATGTTCCAAGAGCTTAAGAAACTTCTCTTGAAAACACTCACAGTAATACTTTCTTATTTGTATAATTACTTCCTAGTGTGCACCAATCCTAGTGGAGAATTCATTGGAGGAGTACTCATGTAGGAAGGAAGAGTAGTAAACTTGAGTTGAGGAAGTTGAATTTTCTCTGAACCCTTTGAATCTTGGATTTTTCTCTAAACTTGGAGTTTTTGGAGGAGGAAGACCTTTTGCATCACAGAGATGACCCTAGCACATGAAGAAGGGCCCTTAGGAGGTCCAATGACCTCCTCGCTTTGCTCAACAACTTGCTAAAGTGTCAAATCTTACCCTAGAGAGGGTTGATGACACCATTTAGGGTTTCTTATGTGCATTTTTAAAGTTAAAGTTAAATTTATTTTGTAAAGGGGAAAAATAAAGGGAGAATGGCTCCCTTATTTTGTGATTTACCCTAATTTATGCGGATAAACACTTTTTAGGAGTTTTGTATAAATAAGGATCATTTTCATTTCATTTTAACAATAACTCTCTCACATGAGAAGAGCTACTTGGCTGAAATTTGCACCCCTCTTGGGCAATCTCTCTCTCTCTCTCTCTCTCTCTCTCTCTCTCTCTCTATATATATATATATATATATATATGGTTATCATTTGTCTTGTGGATTAAAGTGGTGCACTATCTCTTGGAGGCTCTTTCTCTTGCTATGGTGATGAAAATTCTTGGTAACTAGGGTTTTTGTTTTGCATGCTCTTGGAATAGGTAAGGAAAATCTGCATTTCGCTAGCTCTTCTTTCTTGTTCCATACCTGTTATTAGATAGATCCTTGGATGAATATAAGGGAATATACCCTCCACGAATTTTTATCATTGTTTTTGGTTGAAAAGGCTATTGAAAATGTTGCCAGGAGGAGTAAAAGGGCTTACACCCTCCTAGACTTTACCTTGTTAGGGTTACTTTCTCAAGAGAGTAAAACGGATGCCACCCCTTGAGAAGTAGTAGGCCTAACCTAATACAAGAAGACTCCATATGTAATACCCCAAGGCTGAGCCCCTTTCGAATTGCAATTTTTCTTATAGGCTGGTAAGCCAAGTGGTTGTAAGCTGAAAGACTTATGTGTTTATTAGGCTAGTGAGCTAGATGCCAAGGCCAAGTGCCTGATATTTTGTTTGTATATGTAATTATGCAGATCATTAATAAAAATATAAACACTATTGTGTGTAAACCCTCCATGAAGAAGAGTTATGGGGGACTAATCTCCACTAGGTTGGGTAAGGAAGGGGGGGGGCTAAGTATTTGGGCCTAGGGGATANNTTCCTGAAGACTAAGGTAGACATTATATATTTTGTTATCCTAAGTTCCTGGAAAGTGGAATGTAAGATCAATGGAGCACATGCAGCTCCAAGAAGACAAGTGTCGACCTGGGCTCATGCAGTTAAAAGTTGAAGCGTCAGTTGTGTTGAGGGGTTCGCGAGTCATTCTGCCATCATCCGCCTAAGTTTGTTCTGCCATTCTCCCATCCTGTACGTGAAACCATTCTTGCCTCTATGTCTAACCTATCCCTACCCGCATGCATCTCTGAAACCAGAATGGGGAAGCCGTCCTGTGTTGTTTCCTATGAAGCCTGATGCAATTATAGTCGTCTGAGCCATGTTGTGACTTAGTGTTAGGCTATTGCCTCTTCGGGTGTCCATACCCGTTTTTCCCTGTTGTCATTGTTCTTGTTGTTGTTGTTTTCAACCATACCTAGCTGTAGCTGAGTCAAAGATTGGTTATTAGACCTGTGAGCAGCGCTCCCAGGTGAGAGAGTCTATTGGGAAGTGAGTTCTCCTGGAAGGGAGTCCCGTAGCAGCCACAGTACTCTGAGACTTCTAGTTCATCTTGTTGTTGAAGCCCAAGGCAAGTGAGGTGTACTAGCTGATGGAATTGTATTAATGAAGGTGTATCCTCCTGGGGTGGAGCATGTGTGTGGGGAATGAGGGTCTGTGTGTTGTGGGCGTAAGTGGCTCATGGGATAAAATATCCTTCCTGTTGCTTTGTGAAACTTCCTTGTTGTCCTTGCCAAGCCTAGAATTCCATTGCCCGATGGAGTTTAGTCCCAGCTTGAGGGTGACCTACTGTTGAGAGTGATGATCAACACAGTGTAAGGCTGGGAGGTTCGTGGAAGGTTTGCATGCAGTTGGTGGATTTACTCCAGCTAAAAGATAAGTATCATTTATGTGTTTAATTATGTATTTTACGCATGTTTGGATTACTTGAAATGTATCATGTGTTTCGTTGCATATGGAATTACTGTTAATCTCAATTGCATCTATATGGTAGCAGTAATTATGTGTTTATTGTGAATAAGTGTTTTAATTTCATTAAAATGCATGTTATATATATATATGTGTGTGTGTGTGTGTGTGTGTGTGTGTGTGTGTGTACGATTCTGCATGGTAGTGGTACCAAACCTGTTGGAAGGCCAGGTTGTTTGGGTAGCGTTATCAGAGTTTAGTGAAGTGTCGTGTTGGTGGCATTGCCCGACCTGTTGGTGGCATTGTCCGACCTGTTGGTGGCTGGGGATGTTACAATATGGTATCAAAGCATGGTCAAAACACTGAGCCTGGATGGGCCATGGTTAACGAGACAAATATTTTAGAGTGAATTGTTGTCGAAAGGGAGAAACTTCGAGGTTCATAGTGTCTCTGGGTGCAAGGAGTGCATCGACAGAGTCTTTGACTAAAAAAGATCGAGAGAAATAGATTGAGTTTTCTCGTGAAGGGACGCGAAGATCTGTTGCAAGGAGTGCACAGATCCGAAATTCGACTAAGTGTCGAAGCAACCCTCTAAGGAGAAGGGGTTCAAGAAATTAATCTTAGGAGGAGGAGCGACAACAGCCGTCATATCTATTGTTGGAAGGAGTCTGGACCGTTAGATCCATGTCTAGGAAAATCAAAGGAAAGTCACTTCGGAGGATTTCAAGTGTGGAGTGTGACAAACTCCCGAAGTCCCGAAGGTCGAAGTAGATCGCAACCATCCGTTGCGATGGAAACATGTCAAGAGATCGTGTACTTCGGGTGGAAGTACTTCGTGAGGAGGCAAGTGTTGTGAGTTTGAAACTCCCGAAGCCCGAAGAGACGAAGTGGTGAGTGATGAGGACATCACTTGGAGGTGACATGGACATATAGGATGTGTGCCATGTGTCAATGGTTTCAAACCCATAGAATATTGAAATAGCATTTGGAACGTGGTGCGTATCACCTATCTGAGTGGACAACAAGCCAACCACTAGTATTATGCCATGTGGAATCCTGTATGAGCAAGGTTAGTGGGGCCCGAGGTTATGTAACGTAGTTAAAGGTTGGAGGACCCACAATGGCGTTGATCATGATACATCAAGATCAACGGCTAGAAGGCATTGTGGGGACCCAAGTTGCACGAAAGTTAATTATCCAAGGTGGTCCCTCAATCCAAACCGTGATTTCACCGAGGGGTTATGTGTCAGCATCAGATGAATTGCGGGATGAAAGGCGGGTTACTCCAAACCATCGGTGCATGCCCCTGCAATTGAGAAAACGTTAAGTGATGTAACGTAATGATGTCACCAAAGGTGATTGGGAATGTTCAGAGATTAACAGTTCGGATGTGCAGATGCGAGATCCTTCGAAGCTCTGAAGTCCTGAAGACCCGAAGTCCCAGAACTAAGACACCTGAGTTTCCATAGTAAGTGTCAGCCGTTAGATGTTAGGTAGACATGGACTAAAAATCCTCCCTACTTCGCGAGTTTGGTAATCCAAACTCTGAGAGATTGTTGTATCGTGCTTTGAAAATTTCTTAAGCCGAAGGCCCGAGTAAGCACCTTTTGACTTAGCGCTTGGTCACGACCCATGATCACATGGGTTGGGGACTGAGAGAAAGGGGCTAGTGCCCGAAATTTATTATAGAGCAGAGAAGAGCTTGGAAAGAAAATGAAATATGAACCTTTTCTTAAATCGGATTGGTTTATGAATGTTGTCGGAATTGTTAAGGAATGATGGCCTGACAAATTTCGGTTGACTACATGTTGTGTTTTGCAGAGTTCAACAAGTGTCAGGACCGCAACAAATTGCCACAGAGTGCAAAGAAATGGAGGAGGCACATAATGCTTCCAGTTCAGAGAATGAAGTAAAAGGGATGGATGTCCATTTAGGAGGGGAAGAATCGAACTCCAATGGGCACGGAGGAGAGATGGACAAGGAAGGGAATATGATGAAAAACATTGAACGATTTTAGAAAGACGCTCAGGCTCACCGAGATGATAACCAAAAGCTCATGAAAGCCAGGGATCAACAAGGAAAGTTAAACTTAAAGTTGATGTAGAGTCTGGAAAGAATCGAAAGGAAATTGGATAAGGAGAGTGACTCAAGAAAAACAGGGAGTCAAAATAAACCTGAGAGGAAAATAATATCAAGAAGCATTAGCAAGCATCATCATCACTCCCCGAAACATTCCAATAAGGAGGCACACAGTAGTTCAAGCCCATCTCCTACCAGAAAACATAGGAGATCTAGAATGGATGAACTAAAAGGTGAAATGAACAAGATTAAACCTCCTAAGTTTGACGGAGAACACAAGGAAGATGAAGATGCTGAGACATGGTTGTTGGGCATGAGAAAATATTTCCAACTGCATAACTATTCTTCTCATGTAGAAGGAAGAATTTCCATTTACCAACTTAAAGGAAAGGCATCTGTATGGTGGGAGAAACTTGTGCAAGTACAACATGTCAGAGAGAAGAATGTTAATTGGAGGGAGTTCAAGAATCATTTTGAAAATAAGTACTTAACTAAGAGGTACTATGACCGAAGATGAAAGAGTTCTTTGAACTCAAACTGGGAAACATGACCATTGATGAATATGAATGAAGGTTTTTGGAATTGTTGACGTATGTTCCTCTCATCAAGGACGAGACTGTCAAAATTAAAAGGTATCTTAATGGATTGTCATATTCCATTAGTGACAAGATCCAGTATGATGACCCAAAGACTATGGAAGAAACTTTACGGAGAGAAAAATTATTATATGATCAACAAAAAGAAAAGCCTACTTTTCAAAAATATTGGGAAGACAAGAATAAGTTTAAGAGGGAGCAGAGGAAAAAGGGAAACAAATCACTATTTTTCAGGAACAGTCCTTAAGGACAACCATCTTTTATAGAGAACAGGAAGGCTGAAGTGGGTGGACAAATTCCAAGACAACCACCTATGGAATGTTGGGGCTGTAAAGGAAATCATAGGTATAGAGATTGCCCCCATAGAAATGACAAAGTGAGAGTTGTCTACAATGTTCAACAGGTTGAAACAGTGGAGGAAATGAGCAGTAGAATACCAAGGATCTAAGCAGCCCTGGACAACAAGCAAGCATAATATCATTCACACATGATTGAAGTGGAAGGTATGATCAACAACCATGCCTTTACTATTTTAATTGATTCAAGGGATAGTCATAGTTATGTATATCCTAGAGTGGTGGAAAGTTTTCAATTGTCGAGAATCAAACATGGAAAATATTGGTTAGTGCAGCCGACTATAGGAACCAAGAGAAAGGTTACGAAATTGGTTAATTCATGTCTAGTGGACATGAGCAGACTGAGCACGAGAGCTAAATTGAACATTTTACCTTTAGGTTCTTATGACTATCTAATTGGGATGGATTGTGTTGTTCCAGAGTCTGTACTTAAGGCTTAGAAGTACAGTGTCTAGGCATCCGAAAGTGAGTAAGGGGTAGAGAAGGAAGAAATGTCAACCTTCGGCAAGGGAAGCTAGGGTTGATTTCTAGGTCATTGTCTAGCTTCCAACTATTCCTGGATGTTTATGTCCCTTTCAATCGTTGCCCATGAACGTTCCAGTTCTACTCGGGTAGTGGTTGTTTTAAGAATAGTATCAAAAATATTCAAGGCAATATGTGTTTGATCTGATAGTCCAGGTTCAATATTAGGCTGTCTTGTCACAGGGACAGTCATAGAGGAACAAAATAATAAGAAAATCTCAATACTTTTTAGATGTTGTCTCAATTTCGGTCATATAAAGGAGAGTTTATAGCTCCGGTAGTGAAAACAGGGTGCAAACCAAACGCCCTTTCCCGTAACTGAGTTATATTTTAATAAATGTGTATGAGGTGTAAGAAAAACATTAAGTTGTCTATCATGTAAGGCTCCTATCAATGGAGAATCTCACTCATAAATAAAGGAAGAAAAAGATAAAGAAATAACCTGATGAAGCATAAAATATATATAGAAATTTAAAGTGTTTACTGGTCTTATACTTGCTGATAGCCGATACAGAGGAAAAATGGTAAACAATATAAAAAACTAAAATTTATTCACTATAGTAGAGGTTGTACTAAATTATAGCGAAGCATTCATCGGATACATATATGAAATGAAATGAAATATGAAATATAAGGAAACAAACTCATAACACAGTCGTGACGGAATTGAGAGTCTTCGGATTTGCTTTATATTAACTCTCGAGGGAGAAAAATATCTATTACAATCAACCCAAAAAGGTCCAGCCCTTGTTCCCTCTTTCTATTGTATATTTATACAGATTTACATATGATGGAATCTCAATCATTCCAGGATTTTCAGTTACAACAAGAAGGAGATCAATCATTACATTTCTTTATCTCTGTCTTTATTTAGTACCAGAAGCCCGCCCCTTCGCATGCTCGGTACAAGTAACACATTTCTCCACCAGCTGAGATATCAACCTAGAAGGCTCCGCTTGACAATTGGCCTCAAAAATATAACAATCTCTGACTATTTGTGGTAACCTTTCTTCCATCTGTCGGTCTAGGGTGTCGATGGTGCACAATCACACACTTGGTTTAATAATCCATTTATCTATTTGAACTATGTCTTCTTGAGTTACTTGTGAGACTTCGACCGAATCTCTTTCTTCTTTCTCATTTATATCAAGTGAAAATTTCTCTATATTCATTTGGTTCAGTGTCTCAACATTGCTCTCACTATCAATGCCTAACAAACCTCCATCTATAGAACCAAAGGCCTCTTCCCAGGATTTCCTTATCCTCTTGGCTTGCAATTTTCCTTCTGATATGCTGCGTTCCCATTCTTTCAACAAAATATTACCTCGGGTCTGTTCTGAAATGGAAAACTCGGAACTATTTTCCAATTCTCTGTTTGTTGTAGTTATTACAGCCTCTTGAAATGCGACCCGAGCTGCTCCAGCTTCTCTCTCTCTGATAGATAAGTTTTCCAATACTTGATCAACAAGCAGGCAATTGTCTCGAATCGTCTTTACCTTGGCAAGTAAACTTTGTTGGGCTGCAGAAACTCTGCTCCGAATATCCATAGCCTTGGACTGGAATATCCCGATGTTTATAACTTGGCTTTCAACGAACTCTAATTTAACCTGTAGCTTCCCTATCAAGTCTCTTTGCTGGCCTACCTATATTTGACTGGTATGAGCTACTAGATCTGCTTGTTCGAGCTTAGCTTTTAGCAGCTCGATTTCCTTTTTATCGGCCATCCTTACTTGTTCTATTCTGGTGTTCGCCTGGTCCTTGGTAGCTTCCTCTATTGTGGCTAGCTTAGCTTCTAAGGTTTTGATGAGGCGATTTTTTCGCTTCAGCTGATTTTTCAAAACCTCGACTGAAAATTGGTTTGTCGTAGCAAACGCCCCTAATGTCTCGGCTATTTCTGTCGCAAACTCTTCTTTCTTCTTGTCTTTCCCGTCGGTCAACACCTTAAGTTTCTTGTCCGTTGATCCTGCTTCTTGATGGAATTCTCTTTTTACCACAACTTTTCTCTTCTTATAAAAAAAGAACTCATTTGGAGGGAGCTCTTCCATCCTTATAGGTCTCAATTCTTCATTGAAAATCCACCCTGCGTCTATGTTCCCTTGAGTTGACTGTAAGGGAGTAATGGAGGCTATGGGATCTCCGATTTGCTTAGCTGACTGGCCTGGAGTGGTAACTGGAGTCTTCTTTTTCGGTGGATCAGGAGTTTTCATTTCTGGTTTCGGACTCCTAGTTTGCTCCTCCCTGTCCTGGTGTTCTTCTTGTCTGGGTGTTGAATCTTTTGAGCCTTCGGCTTCTTTTTGCTGCACCTCTATTGTTATTGGATTCTCACCCCGCAATACTAGGGGAAGACAACTCCACCGATGTTCTTGGAATTTTAAAACATCAGCCCTTTCTTCAGGAGCCAGGGCTTGTATCCAAGCCAAAACCTCGGCATAAGATCTCGTGCATCGGAAAATGTCATCCGAGGGTGAATTTTCATGCTCAAACCTTTTAAGCCCGCAATTGGCTAAGTGGTTACTTACGACCCTATGTGGATCGTGCTTCTTGAATTCAACATGAACCAATTTCAGGTCTTCCAGGGCTGCTGCCTCAGCTTTAGCATGCCCGAAATCTAACAAAGAATAGGAATGTAGATGAATAGGAAAAGGTGGCCATACCTTTTTAGAATATCCCTTAAGTTCCTTGCTTGCGCCACCGATTACAGTTTGCTTGGCAATCTCACGACAAGCCAGCCTATTGGGTATGAATAGTGGTAAGGCATTCGGAGGAACAGAAGCGCCGAAAGCCCTGAGATATGAAAATTTTGCCTCCACGTACCAATCGGCTATACTGCTTAGATTTACCGCGATACTGTCTGAGATCCTGGGTGGTGGGTGGCCAAAGATAGTGACATGCAATGGTACCATTACCCAGTTGAAGATTTCATACACAAAATCTGAAGCTTTGTCTTCCCACAACTTTGAATGGTAGACGTGGATGGGCTCAACCTCCGATGGAGTCCAGCTCCAACTCATTAAGGGAAAAGGATTCAAAAAACACACGACGTCCATGATATACACAGACATAAAGAATGAAGCAATCTTTCCGCTCTCCTTTTGCTCTCGATACTCTGTAACTCGACTGGTCAAACTATCAAATAGTAGTTTAGCCCAGTCAAAGGAACAACCTTCGACGACTGAATGGATTAGAGGCACCCACTGAAGGTAAAAATGTGTGGTTTCCTCTCTCCCATATAATCTGCAGGTCATCATAGCTACATATTTAAACTATGGTTCCAGAGAAGATATTGAATATATACCATTACTGTCCGCCCTGAACTTCGCAGGGTGTGAAACCCAATCTTTGATTAAACTGGACATAGTCTTGTCATATTGCACACATTCCTTCTATTTAAAATTCTCCAAGAATTCGGCATTGTATGTAAGGTCTGAGACGGTTGGCAACTTGTACATAGCCTACAATTGTTCGGGTCTGAAAGTTCCAATGGTGACCCTCTGCTCGCTGACGATGGTTCTGGTTGGTATATCCACATGGTCTAATGCCCACCGGACCATATCGTAGTAAGGGAGCAGATGTGGTCTAGCCGCTACTTTATGCATTTGAGCCTAGATGATGATCTTATATTTGGTGATTAGGTCGTCTCTTTCATTTTCACTGGAATCATCTGAAACATCTACCAATTCGAACTGTAGAACCTCAGAAATATACGACCAGGTCCTGACAGAGTTGACACTTCGAGGTGAAGTATCAGAAACGTTGTCTGAACCTTGTCCTGAAACCTCAACAATGGCTTTAGATGCTTTTCGTGGGGCCATGGCGGGGGATTCTACTTTAGCTCTCTTGCGATAACAATATGTATACATACAAAAATCAGTTCACTCTAGAAAGGTTTTCTCTGCGTAGAACGGGAATGAAATTTGTGACAACAAATAAAAGATCCATGACTTCAACCATTTAAAACTAGGTTGTCCTTAGGATTAGAACGGTCATATCATTCTTAAATATAAATTTAGCAATAAAAACAAAATCCTTACTTGTCGATTTGCCTCATTTCCTATTAATGTCCTAGATTTTGACAGTTCGTAATGCAAGTTGGTGCAAGGAAAGTTTAAAATTTCCTCGGAGACTATGCACATTAATTTTTGTATTAAAACACTGTAAATGCTAGCTTAGCTTAATTAATCAGGCATTTTTAAATGTTAATTAATCTTTCAGCACTCGCCTTATCAAAAGCTTTCACTTTAACCCTTTGAACCTCTAAGACCCGAGATTTCTATAATTATCTTTGGTTAATAAAAAACATAACCATGATTAGGCGTTTAATTAATTACGTTTTTATTTATATCGCGACTTCACGACTTGGGGCTTCGAAGGTATAGCTTCCGGGAGGCTCGTATGTCGAGTTGCGAAATTGTGAGATTGCGATGATATGATCTAATTAAAAGGAAGATAAAAACCAGATTAAATGTTTAATTAATTTCATTTTTATTTATATCGCGACTTTGCGACTCAGGGCTTCAAAGGTATAGCTTTTGAGGGAAAAAAATGCCGAGTTGCAAATTCCCGACTGAGATTAATTGTGGCTGAACTTTTTACCTTTAACATTACCTTGAGTTACTTAAAACAAGAGTCTCGTGGTTTCGGCTATCGGGGTTATGACGGTAAGACTTTTGGAGCTAGCAAACACCGAGACACAAAATCCCGATGATGCTTAACTGTGGTTTAGAGTATCTTTACTCTCGGTACTGATTTGGGTAAACTTCTTAAGACTATTTTGCCGTTTCTCCCCTCAATATTTGTAAACTATGTGATCTATAACTTTCGACATGTGACATCCCGAGGTTAAAAAGTAGAGACTCATTTAAACGATTAAAAAATAAATCTTGCCTTAAGAGTATGATAACCGTCGCTGCTTGCGTGATGAGACTTCTGAGATTTTGGGGAAAAGAAAGGAAAATACAAAAACCAACTTTCGATTTCAAGCATTAAGATATATATATATATATATATAAAGGCTAAAAAACAAAGGTGGCTCCAATAGATTGGTTGGACCAACACCACGCCATATTAGACTGTCGTAACAAGGCATTCACTTGCCTGGATAAGGAAGGAAATCAGAGAACAATCCAAGGAATTCCCAGGGCGTTTATTGTTAGAGAAATCTCAGCAATGCAACTGAAGAAGTGCTACAGGAAAGTCTGTCAATTATTTGCAGCCCTCATGGAGGAACCACCTAAGGATAAGGTGTCAAGGATTGAAGACCATGCGGTATTAAAATATTTTGAAGATGTATTCCAGGAAGTACCCAGACTACCCCCAAAAAGAGATATTGAATTTTCTGTAAACTTGATGCCTGGAGCAACTCCAGTATCAAAAGATCCTTATAGAATGGGTACATCAAAGCTGAAAGAACTGCAAATGCAGCTTGAAGAGCTTCTGAAGAAGGGGTATATACTCCCAAGTGTGTCGCCTTGGAGAGCCCTAGTCCTATTCATGAAGAAGAATGATGGAACATTGATATTGCTCATCGATTTCATACAGTTGAACAAAGTAACTGTAAAGAACAAGTATCCTCTGCTAGGGATCGATGATCTCTTTGATCAGTTGAAAGATGCTAAGATATTTTCAAAAATAGATCTTAGATTAGGATATCACCAGGTAAGAATAAAGGATGAAGACATCAACAAGACCACCTTCAGAACAAGGTACAGTCATTATGAATTCACAATGGTGCCATTTGGGTTGTCAAATGCACCCGATGTTTTTATGTGCCTAATGAATGGTGTATTCAGGGAATATCTAGACAAGTTTGTCATAGTATTTTTGGATGACATCCTGGTGTATTCCAAGTCGGAGGAAGAGCATGAACATCATCTGAGGATGGTGCTGCAAGTGTTAAGAGAGCACCAACTATATGCCAAATTGAGCAAGTGCTCATTTTATCAAAAGCAGATCCATTACTTGGGGCATATCATTTCAAAGGATAGGATAGTTGTAGATCCTGAGAAGATAGAAGCCATTAGGGAATGGTCAGTGCCAAAGAATGTGACAGAAGTCAAATCCTTTATGGGTCTAGTTGGCTATTACATAAGGTTCATTGCAGGGTTCTCAAGGATAGCTCACCCTATCACTTCCTTGCAAAGGAAGGAGAAGAAGTTTCAATGGACTGAAGAATGTGAGAAGAGCTTCCAACGATTGAAGCAACTGTTAACAAGTGATCCAATCCTAAGGATTGCAGATCTGAATGAAGACTTTGTAGTGTGTACAGATGCATGCAAAGAAGGACTGGGAGAAGTCCCCAGTCAGAATGGATTCGTAATTTGTTATGAATCCAGAAAGTTAAAAGAGCACGAAAGGACCTATGCAACTCATGATTTGGAGTTGGCAGCCATTGTACATGCTCTAAAGAAATGGAGGCATTACCTCATGGGAAGGAGGTTCAAACTGAGGACAAACCATAATGGTGTAAAGTATTTGTTTGATCAACCAACATTGAATGCTAGGCAGAGTAGGTGGTTGGAATTTCTTTGTGAGTATGCCTTTGATATGAAGCATATCAAAGGAAAGGAAAAAAAAGTGGATGATGCAGTCAGTAGGAGAGTGCATGAATTGCATGCTTCGAACATTAGCATGTACCAAACTGATATTAAAGGTAGAATTTCAAAAGCTGCAAATGCAGATTTGCAGTACATGGAGTTGGTAGCAAAGCTATAACATGGTAAGATGCTACAGAAAGTGGAAGATTATATGTTGAGAGTTGATGGAACACTTCTGTACAAGAACAAAATTTATGTACCTAATGTCCAAAACTTGAAACTTATGATTTTGAATGAAATGCATAATGTGCCTTATGCAAGGCACCCTGGATATAAAAAAATTGTGGCAACAATCAAGAGACATTACTTTTGGCCAGGTATGAAGAAGGAAATTGCAGAATACATCGCGAGATGTATGGAGTGTCAGAAGGTTAAAGCTGAGCATAAGCACCCAGCAGGGTTGTTGCAACCTTTACCCATCCCTGAGTGGAAGTGGGAAGTGGTGACAATGGACTTCATCATATGATTGCCCAAAACATGCAAGAAGCATGATTCAATCATGGTGGTGGTGGACAAGCTTACGAAAGCTGCCCATTTTATTCCATTGAAGACTACTCACAAGGCAACTAATGTTGCTGATATATTTTTAAGGGAAATAACATGATTGCACGGTGTTCCCAAGAAAATTGTGTCTAATAGAGACCCAAAATTCACCTCAAAATTATGGAAAGAGTTATTCAAAGGGTTCAAAATGAATCTAAACTTCAGCACTGCTTATCATCTTGAGTTTGATGGGCAGAAAGAGAGGGTGAACCAAGTGATAGAAGACATGTTAAGGATGTATGTGATGGACAAACTATCTAAATGGGAAGACTACCTACACTTGTTAGAATTCGCCTACAACAATGGGTATCAAGCATCATTGAAGATGAGCCCGTTTGAAGCACTTTACGGCAAAAAGTGCAACACGCCAATAACATGGGACAACCCAGCTAATAGAGCAGTAGTTGGGCCAGAGTTGCTCAAGGAAATGGATGAACAAATGCTGAAAATTAAGAGAATTTGAAGGCTGCCCAAAACATGTAGAAGAGTTATGCTGATAAGAACATGATCCATAGGGAGTTCAAAGTGGGTGATCATTTTTTTCTGAAAGTAAAAGCTAACAGAAGTTCCCTAAAGCTGGGAAACTGTTCCAATTTGGAAGCCATATTTTGTGGGCCATTTGAAATACTATAAAGGATTGGACCAGATGCATATATGCTTGCATTGCTTGCATCCATGACTGTACATAATGTGTTTCATATTTCATTGCTTAAGAAATATGTACCTGATGCTAATCATGTAATCGATTGGAATGTGATTCAGGTGGAATAAGAAGGCATCTTGCAGGTGCATTTGGTGCGTATACTGGACCGAAAAATCAAGCAGCTCCGAAATCAAGCCATAGGACTTGTAAAAGTCCAGTGGACCTGGTATGATCCTGAGGACGAAACATGGGAGCATTAATATGCTATGCGGGAAGAGTACCCACATCTTTTTTAATATTTTGGAAATCTTGTTGTTGTTTTGTAAATAATTTGAACTAAGGACGGTGAAAAAATAAGGGGAAGGGATTGTAATACCCTAAGGTCGAGCCCTTTATGAATCGTAATTTTTCTTATAGGTTGGTGAGCCAAGTGGTTGTAAGATGAAAGTCTTATGTGTTTATTAGGCTAGTGAGCCATATGCCAAGGCCAGGAGCCTAATATTTTGTTTGTATATGTAATTATGAAGATCATTTATAAAAATATAAACACTATTGCGTGTAGACCCTCCACGAAGAAGAGTTATGGGGGACTAATCTCCACTAGGTATGGTAAGGAAGGGGGGGGCTAAGTATTTGGGCCTAGGGGCTAAGCTAGGGGGCTTACCTCTAGATAAATCATATTTTAATATTATTTCCTGAAGACTAAGGTAGAAATTATATATTTTGTTATCCTAAGTTCCTGGAAAGTGGGACGTAAGCTAAATGGAGTGCATGCAGCTCCAAGAAGACAAGTGTCAACCTAGGCTCATGTAGTTAAAAGCTGAAGTGTCAGCTGTGTTGAGGGGTTTGCGAGTCATTCTGCCATCATCCGCTTGAGTTCATTTTTCCATTCTCCCATATTGTACATGAACCCGTTCTTGCCTCTTCGTCTAACCTCTGCCTACCCACACACATCTCTGAAACCAGAATGGGGAAGTCATCCTGTGTTGTTTCCTGTGAATCCTGACACAATTATAGTCACCTGAGCCATGTTGTGACTTAGTGTTAGGCTATTGCCTCTTCAGGTGTCCATACCCATTTTTCCCTATTGTCATTGTTGTTGTTGTTTTTGTTGTTGTTGATGTTGTTGTGGTTGTCAATTGTACCCAGCTGTAGTTGAGTCGAAGACTGGTTATCATACCTGTGAGCAGCTCTCACAGGTGAGAGAGTCTGCTGGGAAGTGAGTTCTCCTGGAAGGGAGTCCCGTAGCAGCCACAGTACTCTGAGACTTCTGGTCTAGCCTGTTGCTGAAGCCCAAGGTAAGGGAGGTGTACTAGCCGATGGAATTATATTAGTGAAGGTGTATCCTCCGGGTGTGGAGCAGGTGTGTGGGGAATGAGGGTATGTGTGTTGTGGGTGTAAGTGGCTCTTGGGATAAAAGATCCTTCTCACTTATTTGTGCAACTTCCTTGTTGTCCTTGCCAAGCCTAGAATTCCCTTGCCCAGTGGAGTTTAGTCCCAGCTCGGGGGTGACCTACTATTGAGAGTGATGAGCAATGTGGTCTAAGGCTAGGAGGTTCGTGGAAGGTCTGCATGCAGTTGGTGGATTTACTCCAGCTAAACGATAAGTATCATTTCTGTGTTTAATTATGTATTTTATGCATGTTTGGATTACTTGAAATGTATCACGTGTTTCGTTGCATATGGACTTATTGTTAATCTCAATTGAATCTGTATGGTAGCAGTAATCATGTGTTTATTGTGAATAATTGTTTTAATTTCATTAAAATGCATGTTATATATATGTGTGTGTGTGTGTGTTTGTGTACCATTCCACGTGGTAGCATTACCCGAATTGTTGGAAGGCCAGGTTGTTTGGGTAGCATTATCAGATTTTAGTAAAGTGTCATGTTGGTGGCATTGTCCGACCTGTTGGTGGCCGGGTATGTTACACCATAACCCATTTGGCAAGGCACTAATCATTTATTGCATTGGTAAATGTGATTTTGAGAGATATTGATCTTGTTCAAGTTCAAATCTTTTCTTGGTGTCTTAAGCTTGCTAAATGCACTAGGGAATCTTAATTAGCATAGTAGTTCTTGAGTTGCAATCAACAAAAATATAAGGACATTAGGGATGCAACAAAACATACTCTATTTCTTGCTTTTACTACATTTCGACCATGGAAATTTTCTTGTAATCCACTATTATCATTCTACTGCTTATTGGTTAATTTTTTGTCGGATTACTTACTAATTTTCGTGGTTGAAACTTTCTGCTATGGAAAATACTTTCTACATCCACTTGGCTTTTACAATTATCCTCTGAAAAAACTATCTAACATCCCTCTTTCACCATCAAAGTTTGTGCTTCAATATTGGAAAATTATCTATTGGTTTAGTGCTTCATTCTCCAATAATTATTTGACAATTTTGATGGTTATTTTTGCAGTAACTAATTGATTTCATTGCTGATATATACATTTTTTTACTATTGTAATTTAGGATAGCAAGCTTTGCTTGTTTGTCCATTGGAGTACTGTCCTTGTATATGTTTTCTTCTCTTGTCTCAGGCGGGTATAACTATCTTCTGCGGGTACTCAAGCATTTGGAAACCATTAACCATCAACAAGACTTGTTCTCAGGCCATCTTCCACTTTGTAGTTTGACCTATAGGGGCATCACCTTCCATAAGTCCATTTCCATCTCATTTCCCCACTAGGGTCACCCGAGATTCCCCCCTTTTGTAGGATGTCTCCTTCACTAAAGCGAGGGGAGGGTTTATCTAAGGTGATAGTGGGTAGACTCTCTTGTAGTTCTCGTCATCATGTGGATTGGTTTGGGCATTTCCCAACCTACAGTTTGTGTGATAACATGGTGTATCTGAAGTTGTGTAAGCATGATTCTTTTAATGACAATAGGGTTTGAATTAATTTCCAGAAATATGTTACAATGAAAGTAAGAGTGATTTGATTTTCCATAAAGTGTTTCAATTTCATGTTTGTGAGGTTTGATTCCAGTAGATTGTTTACATTTTATCCACTACAAGTGTGTTTGTTTAATTGAAAGAATGAATTAATTCCAGCATAGTGTTTTTAATTATTGCAACTGTGATGTTCTTTTAGCAAGTGTGTTTCTATTCAAGGAAATGTACTTTCCTCTTAGCAAAGTGACTGATAGGTGTGATTTATAACAATGTTTTCCTTGATGCATAATTAATTGGTGAGAATTTATTTCTCAGAATTTAGGATAGTGCTAGCTAGGAGTTGTTGCGTGCATATACTCTGCATGATAACCTTACAATAAGATAATGAACCCTGGTTTGATAATTAATGTATTGGATGGTTTAATTAGCCAATTAAAAGCACCAACACCCTCTTTTAATACATCTTATTTTCCATATAATCATTGCTTATTATTGAATTAACACTCAATTCATTAAATCGGTTCTCCAATTTGTATAGTTTTTGAAGAATCTCTTCTCTTTCATCATGAGTCATGGTTGAGATTTTTGTAGGTTTAGTTGGTGAAGTAATTTTTGGAGCACCCTTTGGAGCCATGTGGGACAAAAATAAAAATAATCCTATTTTTTCTCCTTATCATGAATTTTGAATCACCAAAAACAAATCTTTCAATCAAAAGTTAATCCAATTGTAAGTTGAGTACCTTTAAAACCCTAATTGAGAGATTGTCTTGTTGGCTGACCTTTGTCTCGATGCATCACTGAGATTTTGGCCCTTTTAAGTCTAAAATTTTGGTCTGTATTACTCTAATGTTTCTTCTCTACAATTCCATAGGTATGACCAAAATTTAATGTGCCAAGTGAAAGTTATGGTAACTTTACCAAAACATGTTGAATTTTTACCCTTTCCAGATAACAAACTTGTATGAAATGAAACCTGTCCAATATTTCATATCTGTTTTTGAAATTTTTACCTGAAATTCTATGGTCTATCTTATTTCCAAAGAAATTAGTGGCACTCAATTTGGACTTTCCAAAATTCATACATTCAACTTCTACCAACAACACTCATTTGAGACTAGTTTTAGGACTAATCAAATAGCCCTAATTTCCATAGCTTGTATCACATAAAGTAAAATGAAAAAACACTCTAAATTTTTACCCCAAATACTTCATAATGTATCCTCTTGATTCTTAAAATTTCACAATATGAAACCTGAAATTCTTACTAGAAATAATTTTCTATGTCTCCTCAGTATCCCGAAGTTTTTACCACATGTACCTCAATATGTCTCCGAACTAGCCTCAAAAAATGTGTCTCGATTGAAGAAGTGAAACCCTAGGGTCGTATGCTCTGAAACCAAATGTTATATATATATAGGAGACCAAGGGTCCAATTACAATTAAAAGGTCTAGCCAACAATGTTAATATAACAATATAAATACAACAACTCGATATTTAGGGCTTTACATGGGGATTTAAGCTTATCATCGGGATTTTCCCAAGTTCTTAACATAAATGATCTACAAATGACCCATCCTCTTTAAATAGAGGTTATGGACTAATCGAGTGTCAATCCATGCATCAATATCACCGTTAGTATCGAGGAGAAGATGAAATATTGGATTACTTTATGTCTAGAACATAATCATGACCTTCACATTAGATACTTACAATTCATACTAAAGAAACACACTTTACCTGAAAACACATTATACCAAGTTGATATTAACTAACTCCTAAGGTTTTAAATATCATAACATCCACCCTTAAGAACAACTTGGGATATGATTGAAGGATTTACAATGGTGACATAATAGGAGAATGAAGGAGGCATTAGAGCCTATCACTCCTTAATGAAAAATTCTTGAACTCCTAACATAAAGTGAAGTTTGGAAAACCTTGTTTCTATAAGAGACTTTGTGAAAGTGTTTACAACTTGATCATCTATAGGGAAAGAGAGAAATTCATGAATGTGATTCTAGAGAATATTTTTAATGAAGTGAATGTGTAGATTAATGTGTTTCTACACTGATGTTGAATGGGATCTTTAGTAAGATAAATGTCACTCTAATTATAACACCAAAGTGTAGTCATGTGTTGTTATCGGTATCCAAACTCTAAAATGATTTTCCAAATCCACAAGGCTTCTTCACATTCACTAGATATCACCCAATACTCCACTTCAGTTGAAGAAAGAGAAAGGGAACATTGCTTCTTAGAATCACAAGTGAGATTTCCAATACTAACACAAAATACATAACCTATAGTAGACTTTTGATCATTAGGGTTACTAGCCAATCAGAATCAGTGAAACCAACCAATAACAGAGGCCCCCTTGAACTATAATGTATCCCAAACTAAATTGTACCTTGGATATACCAAAGTATCATTCGTGTTGTTTTCCAATGGCTCTCATGATGTGTTTTCATATACCAGGCATGAAGACCAAAAAGAGAGGAAATATCGGGATAGTTATGAGTCAAATACAAAAGGATACCAACTAAATAATAATACAAGGTGGCATCTAAGTTGGATGTAGTATACGTGGTAGTAAGTTTGAGTCCAAGCTAAAAGGGAGATGGGGTTGATTTACAATATTCCATGTGAAATCAATGAATACGTTCACATGCATACTTAGACTGGGAAAGGGAAATTCCTTCCTTGGTTTGTAAGACTTGGAGGCCAAGAAAATAATGCAAATATCCTAAGTTTATCATTTTAAATTTCTTATTAAGGTTGGATTTCACATGGGTTAAATTTTTGGCATCACTACCAACGAGTATAAGGTCATCAACATAAAGAATGAGTATTATAAGGTGGTTACCTACTTTCTTGGTATAGACTTTAGAGTCAAAATGACATCTAGAAGAGTCATTCTTGAGAAGAAATCTATCCATTTTATCATACCAAGCTTGATGAGATTTCTTAAGGAAAGAGAGAGATTTATTAAGGTGTCAAACAAGGTTGGAGTCAATTTGAATAGAGTCAAGAGGTTGTTCCATGTTTCTTATAGAAAAACCCCATGCAATAAGGAATATTTAACATAAATTTGATGGACCTCCTATTTATATGAAGTGTCAAGGGATAGAGTAAGGAATATGGAATTCAATTTATCTATAGGGGCAAAGGTTTCAATATAGTCAATTCCTTATACTTGAGAAAATCCTTTGGAAATTAATCAATATTTGTTTCTTTCAACACTTCCATTTTATGTATGTTTCGTTCTATGCACCCATTCACATATGACAATTTTTGTTCCTTTTGGAAGAGCTACAAATTTCCAAGTATTGTTTGCAATTAAGGAGAGATATGCTCCATTCATCGTTGCATCCCAATCTAGATTACTAGAATATTCTACAAATATTTTTGGACCATGAATCTCTAAAACTTGGTCCAAGAGAGAGGAGGATTGTTGGAACTATGAATGTGTATGATTTCAATCTGAAGGATCACAAACAAGATCACCAACCACTTCTCCTATTGTATATACCCATCTAGGAAGTTGTGATGTTGATGTAGGTTCATGTTCAATGGAATCAATTAGAGGAAGGTGAGTAGTCATAGGTGTATTTTCATCCACACTGTCATCATCTCAAGAAGAAACCAAAATAAGAGAAGTAACACAAAAGTTGGGGATAAAATATGACACAATCATCGAAGATGGCACAAATGTCGAATTAGGCTCATAGGATAAGAGACCTTAATCAACATTAACATATCTCCCAATAATGATTTCATTGGAATGAGGTTGAAGAATACTATTTCATTTTACATCTAAAAAATATCCAACAAAAATGCACTTCTCACTTTTAGGCTATGATGTTTTCCTTTTCTCATCGAGAATGTCAGTCCACACTTCATTATAAAAAACATGAAAGTGGCTTACATTAGGTTTAATTTACTTCATGCATCTTCTAGTGTTATATATTTTAAATCCTTTGTGGGAGTGGAATTAATTATGTAATTGGAATAATTAGTGGCTTCCACCCAAAAATGAGGACTTAATCCCTTAGCCTAGGATCATATAATTTTCCATTTGTTTTATTGTACAAGTCTTTCTCTCGTCAACATTTTTTTGTGGTGTGTATGGAACAATATGTTGTATCTGATTTCCCTATGTAGTGAGTAAGTTGTAAATTTTTCTTTAACATATTTTCCTCCATTATATATTCTTAGCTTTTGAATTTGATGTCTAGATTGTTTTTCTACAAGGCCTTGTAGACCAAAAGCATGCCAAAAAATTCACTCTTAAGCTTTAAGAAATAAACCCAAATGCGTCTAGAAAAGTCATCAATAAAAGTTAAGAAGCATTTGAACCTAGAGAAAGAAGAAAAAGGAAGTGGACCACACAAATCACTACGGATAAGTTGCAAGGGGGCTAAGGTGTTCCAAGAGGTACATTTGTTAAAACTAACCTGATGATGTTTCTCAAGAACATAGCTAGAAAAAACACCATCTCTATAAGAAATGAGAGGAACACTAGTTTCCATATTCTCTTTCCATATGTGTTGCAATGATTGATAGTTTAGATGACCAAATTGATCATTCCAAAGCTTGTTCAAGTCATTTCCATAAGAAATAAAAATTGATGGAAGTGATGATGATCCAAGGTAGTTAAATATGTACAACTTGACAATATCATCAACAATTCCAGTTGTTGGGGCATGCTTAGGATATTTCAAATCCTTAATTACAACTTGGTGAGGTGAAAAGTCTATTGTTTTACCTTCACCTGAATGAGTGATTTGATACACTAATATAAGGTTGCAATAAAGACTTGGAAAAAATGATAAATCATCAAAATGGTTATCATCTAGTTGAATTTCTCCAAACCATACAACATTAAAAGTATATCATCACCAACAAATATTTGATTAGTGTTGCATTCATTAAGAGAAGAAAATATGGCTTTGACCTTAGTCATATGATAAGATGCTCTAGAATCAATAAGCCACTCATTAGAAGAACAAGTACATGTTTCATTGAAGGAAAATAATAGAAGTAGAAAGTGCATCTCCATGGGATGAAGAGTTAGAAGAAGAAGAATCAAGATTGATATTATGCTTCTTCATAGTTGTTTCTAAGGCTTCCATCTTCTTAAAACATTTAGACTCTAGATAACCATCTCTCCCACAAATATTACAATGTAATGTAGTCTTCTTTCCTTTTAATTTAATTATTTTATCACTATTGGGAGTAGGATCTGGCTAAGAGGGTTTGGAACCCTTGTTTTGTTTGTTGTTACAAGGAGATTATTGGATTTATCCTTTTATTGTTCCATTAAGGTTTTCTTAGATGTACTTGCAATGTTAATTACTCTAAGATGAAGGATTTTATCTTCTCTTTGATCAAAGAATTAGACAACTCTTCAAAAGAGGGAAATTTGTAGTTAACCCCTTGACTAATAAGATATTCCCCGACGAAGCAAAAAGTAGATAAAAAATAGAATAAATAGTGCCAAGATTAGCAAGAATAACGTATATAAGTTGGTCAGTTTTAAACTTAGATAGAAAATATTCAATGCAAAAGAAATCATTGGGATTTAAAGCAATCAATTGACTTTCAAGATGGTAGGCTTGAATCTTGTTATGTTTACCAAGCATGTTTCCATATTTTTCCATGCTACATATGGGGTTTCAAGACCTTGAAGGTGAAATTTAATATCATTGGAGATGGGCATTTTGATTGATCCACGTGCTTCATCATTTTTTTTCTCATTTCTCTCTTTAATGCATTAATATGGGTGATTTTTGTTCTCATTGTAACCCGGTAAAGTCCCCTACTTCATAGAATATCCTCCATATGCCCTCGGGGTGCAGGGCAGTCGGTTATGGAGTGTACTATTAAGAAAATTTGTTATGTGAAGTCACTGATTCCAAACCCCAACTTAACTTATGTGTTGCGTATGGGGAATCATGGGCACACCTGTAGGTTATAGAGGTAGCCGTCGGATAATTCAACCCCGTGTCACGCGAGTACGAGCCTGACTAGTTGTTGATTCCTCTAATCACAACAAAATATAGTATATCCTCCATATGGGATTTTCATGAGAAGCAATTTGAACTCATAATTAAGAGATCACTTGGACTATATATATTACAATATGCAAGTAATATGAATTCAAAATTAGAATTGACTATCTAGATAGAAATCTCTTGAAAAAATAGGCAGTTTAAAAAAAATGACACTGAAAATGGTGTCTATACATCAAAGTTATGTCATTCCAAAAAAAAGGCATAAAAAGGAAATAAGGTGTCACATGACAAGTGGAGTTTGATCAACATGGTGATGGGTGCACAATGAAGTCATTGAGTAAATTTGTTTTCCTTATATTCTCTTTATTTTCTTATAAACACACTTTTACAAATAAGTTAATTTTATAAGTTTCCCTATATAAAGTGACTTTTACAAATAAGTTACTTCTTGATATACTTTTATAAAATAAGTGAGAATCACTTTTACAATAAGATTGCCATATAATTAAAGTTGCATGCAAAAAATAACTTTAAAATGAACATTAAAGTTACTTTATGAGTGATTCACTTTTATAATTTAAATGAAATAAACTTTACAACACACTTGTATTATAACTTAAAGTTGAGTGAATTTTTTCAAAAAATAAATTTATGAAAAAAATACTTGAATACAAGAATTCTAATTTAATAAAATAACTTTTAACCAAATGACCTAATGTAAAATATATAATAAAATTTAGAAATGAGTGAGTTATTACAAAAAAAAACCATTATTTTTCTTGCAAAAAGCTTCAACACATTTGCAGACAAAAACAAACAACCTTTTTTGAAAAACAAATCTAAAACTTTATAAACTCGGGGTTAGATTCCGATTACTCTACCCAAAAAAATGCAAATTTCTCTCAATTTCTAATGTGCCAAGATCACAAAAAAATTATCATGAAGAGCATAGACAAAAAAAAAAGAACTTTCCTCTCTACTTCTGATTTGTCAAAGAGCATATATAGGCTAGAAAGGAAGAAAACTTGAAACTTAAAAAAAAAATGATATGAAAGAGACTTTTAAAAACTGAAATGAAATTGTATACATCTCGATCAAATATAAATGGTCGTATCTTAGGCAAATGGAAATATTTTCAAGTGAAACAAAGAGAGTGTCCAACTAAAAAAAATGCTCAAGATGCATTGGAATGGTTCTCCTAGCTCGAAATTTTTTGAAAAGAACATAATCTAGACGTCCTTTGATGCATGTAGTGTTGAAATAATGTAACTGCAAAGTGTATTATTATTATTATTTAATATATTATTCATTGGATCAACCCCCATTGTGGATTGATCGTGTTGGCTATTGTAAAAGGACCAAATCCCCTTTTGCGGATTGGTCATAATGTAATTGTAATGGGCAAAAGAAGAAGTTGGCCCCAAAATATATTTAAGAGGCCCCATAATATAATAAAGGTGGTTATAACCACCCAGTTTGAGAAGTCGGCCCTGCCAATGAAGAGACACTTCACACGTGCCAGATTTGTATAAATAAGGAGTCTAACGCCTCACTTAGACACACACCTCACTTGCTCATTAAGAGACAAGTTTCGAAATTGCAGTTGGAGAAGAGAGAGAGAGAGTGGCGCATCTTTGGGAGAGGATATTCTATATTAGCTTGAGTTATCTCTTGGCATTGTATTGGCTATCTATAATAAGGAAGTTTTGCTGGGTTTTCTTCCCCTAGAGGGTTTCCCAGAATAAATGTCGTGTCTCTTGTGATTGTGTATTTCTCAGTGATATTGTGTTATGCTATTGTTATCTATTGAAATGCAAAGAACTATAATAATGGCTTAAACATTAACATGGTATCAGATCCAAGCTGAAGGAAGCATCTTTCATAAGAGTGAAAAACGTCACTGTTGTCGTACATGCAAATTAGGGATTTTTGATGGTGAAGCTTTTCAGTCCTAAAACCACCTAGAAAAGTGTGCCCTCCCCCAAGGATTACTTTGGCACTCTCAGTGCACCTTTTTAGTGGCTAGATCTCCCGGAAAGTGAAACCCTAGTTTCACAAAGTACCAGAAGTACCAAAGTACCAGAGGTACCAAAAAACCAGGAGCACCAGTCTAAAAATCTGCAGATCAAGTTTGGAGGATAAAAAGTTGGATTTTCTCAGATCCAAACACACTAGGCTACTCGCCTCAGCCAAGTGCACCTCCTGGTAAGTTTAGAATTTAATTTTGAGCATTTTCATTTTTCGGTCATTTTCCTAGCTCCAGGTAAAAGATTTATGCAAGCACTAAGCTCGTTGACAAGCTGGAAGGTGTGGAAAAATTATGTTCCTGGAAGTATAGGATTGGACTCGTTCTTGAAAAGAATGACCTAGCAAAATTCGTCAAAGGAGAAATTTCGGGACCCGATGATGCTGCAGAAAAAGCCAAGCATCAAAAGGACACAATTAGGGCCAAAAGAATCATTGCAGATTCAATCAAAGACCACCTGATTCCTTATGTGTCATATAAGAAGACTCCGAAAGAAATGTTTGATGCCTTGACTAGACTGTATGAAGGAAAGAACATAAACTGGAAGATGAATCTAAGAACTCAATTGAAGAATACAAGGATGCAGAAAGGAGAAATAATTCAGGAATATTTCTCCAGAATCTCAGAATTCAAAGAATATTTAGAAGCGATTGGAGATACCATAGACGAAGACAAACTCATAATGACGGCCCTAAATGGTCTCACAAGAACTTGGGATGCATTCATCCAAACGATATGTGCCAAAACGGAGAAACTGAAGTTTGATAGTCTATGGGAAGAATGCATCCAAGAAGAAACAAAAGTAGCTAACCGTGAAGCGCTACTGGCAAGAGATGATGATCAATCCCTAGCTACTCACACCAAAAGAGGAAGGAAGAAACCCTACTTCCAAAAGGAGACTCATAAAGAGTCTCAACTGCCAAACAAATTCAATAATAAATAATCTAATCCAAGGAGATTTTAGAAGAAAGGATAGAGAAGGGAAGGAGATTACTCATCTGTACAATGCTATCATTGTGACAAGATGGGACACATTGCGAAATTTTTTCCAGCCAGACGAGAAGAATACAAGAGAAAACATAAGAGGCACCATGCCCATGTAGTCAAAGATGAAGAGCCACCCGCAAAAATAATAAGAGAGAAGATCAAAGACCATGTCTTAATCTCGACCCTCTCAGTATCTATAACACCTGGAGATGACACTTGGCTTATTGATAGTGGTGCATCTAAGCACATGATGGGACAAAGATACATTCTCTCTTGTATCTCAGAAAATAAGTTTTCTCAAAAAATGACACTTGGAGATGATTACCAATATCCCATCAAGGGAGTGGGAGAATCAAACCACAAACTGAATTCAGAGAATTCACTAAAAAAAAAGGATGTACTATATGTACCAGGTTTGACAAAGAACCTACTCTCCATTTCAGCTTTAGAAAAGAAAGGCTTCAGAGTTTCCTTTATAGATGGAGAAGTTCTTATGTGGGTAATAGAGAAACTTTAAATGAAGCAATCATCATTGGAAGTGAAGAAAATGGCTTGTATAAACTAAAGGGTCACTCATAGGTTGCCATGACCCATGCTATTGAAAACTCATGTGAACTTTGGCATAGAAGATTATCTCACATTAAATACAAGGCGCTACCATACATATGCAAAGCGGTCACAGGATTACCAGAACTCAAGGTTGACCATGAAGGTGTATGAAATGGATGTGCACAAGGGAAGAACATCAAGAACCCTTTTCCGAAGAGAGACAACAAAGCAGAAGGAGTCCTAGATCTCATTCATTCAGATGTATGTGGCCCAATGCCATCGTCCTCCATAAGTGGGTATGTATATTATGTATCATTTATTGATGATTATTCATTAAGACACGGGTATATTTTTTGAAATCTAAAGATGAAGTGTTCAACAAGTTCAAGGAATTCAAAGCCTTGATAAGAATCTTTCCGAAAGAAATATTAAGATACTGGGTAAGATAATGGAGGAGAATATACATAAAGGTTTGTAAGCTTCTACAAAGATGTTTGGGATCAAGAGGGAACTCACGCCTCCCTATAATCCCCAACAAAGCAGTGTAGCTGAATGAAAGAACATACTTGATAATGGAAGTTGTGAAGAATATGATTCATGATCAAGACCTTCCTATGTGCTTATGTGAAGAATCAACAATGGCAGGTGTATATGTCTTGAGCAGGTGTCTCATAGTTCACTTGGGCTCAAGACCCCGGAGAGATGTTCATCGGAAAGAAGCGAGAGGTAAAATACATCTCAAAATATTTGGCTGCCAGTATTTGTTATTCATATCACAAAAGAAACAATTTGGAACCTTCAGAAAGAGAGAATATTTGTGGGATGCATCAGGGTCTCAAGGCCTTTGAATCATATACGAGGTCACCATCATTGAGATCAGCAGGGGATGTGACCTTTGATGAAAGATACAACACTCAATAAATCAAAGAAGATGCCATCTTGAAGAAATATACGAAGAAGACATTAATCCCTAGAGCTGCGGTGGGGAGGTTCCAGGCATAAAACTAGTAGAGGGAAGTGTGCTTTGGTGATGAGAAATTCAAGAGACATATATTAAAAGTTCAAGAACCTCCTTATTAGTGATCCTCCATAAAGAGACAACTTGGCTAGAGATCTTATTCAAGAGATGGAGAGAAGTATGGTGTTCTGAAGGGAGCTACGAGGGCAATTGAAAAGACCAAATCCATTCTCTGGTTATGTGGCTTTGATGTGTGATCTTCTAGAGGAGGATCCTACCTTCTTTGAAGAAGCCATTGAGGAGAAAGAATGGGCAGATGCCATGTGAGAGGAATACCAATCCATGGCCAGAGTAGTGGGAAATAGTTCCCAGACCGAGAAGTAAAGATGTGGTATCCTCAATGGATCTTCAAAATAAAACATGTTCTTATATATTTGAGGAAGTATAGAAAGATTTATTAAACTCGTGGATTTTCTCTGGGAAGAATTGACTATGAAGAGACATTAACTCATGTAGCCAGATACACTTACGTCGAACCATCATATATCTTGTAGCTAAGATGAAGTGGAGCTACACCAGATGGACGTGAACATCTTTCTAAATGGTGTCATGAAGAGGAAGTGTATATAGAGAAACCTTAGCGATTTGGTTGAAGACGGGAAGTCTCATGTTTGCAAATTGAATAAAGCCTTATACACAGTTGAAGCAAGCTCCTAGAACTTGGTATGGCCGGATAGACAGTTTCTGACGAGCTTGGGCTTTACCAAGTGAAAATTCTAACCTCTACTTCAGAAATTTATGAGCGATGAGCCAATATTATTCTTGTATTTGGATGACTTATTCTTAGCAGGAGAAGAAATCTCATCAGATGAAGAGACTTTTCAATTTGAAATGAAAGACCTTGATATAATAAATTTATTTATTAGGTCTTGTGGTATGTCAGAGTCTGGAAGGATCTTCCTTAACCAAGTGATATCGTCCGAAACCAACGAAGAGATTCAACATGTTGGAATGCAAGTCCATGAATACACCCATGGAAGCGAAGCTGAAGCTTTTGGTTGATACTTTGTCAGAATCAATTGATGCCACATTGTATGGACAGATCATTAGATCGCTGATTTACCTGATGAACACGGACTAGACATTTGTTTTTAATGAACACCTTGGAGTGGGTTTACAGTGGGAACCAGACATGTTCACCTAGTTGGTACAAAACATGTGATGAGGTACCTTAAGGATACAATAGATTGTGGTCTCGGCTGATGGAGATCATGATTTCACATTGAGTGGATATCACGTCTGATTAGGCGAAGTGTTTTGATAGGAAAATAACTTGAGGGATGTTTAGGTTTGGGATGGAGTCATGATCTAATTGGCGGTAGGAAGCGATCAACATTTTATACGATGGAAGCATAATACATTGTTGCATGTTCACAATAGCTGCGAAGCTATATGGCTTGAAAAGTTGCTGACAGGCCTAGCTGACTAATATGGAAGCAACCAGTCCTATGTGACAACCGAGGCTGCATAAAGATGTGAGAATATGGTATTCCCACGAAGAGCCGGAAGCACATAGAAGTCCAGAATATCATTACATCTGTGACATGGTCTAGAGAGGAGCCATAAAGCTCTGAACATTGCTTACAGATGATCGGGTTGTTGATGTGTTAATAAGCCTATGTCTCTTGTAAAGTTTGAGCACTTCGAGATAAGATTGGTATAGTCCAAGGACCTTCTACTCGAAAGGGGGAGTAGTTGTTAGTGATGAAACATCTCTTGCTTCCATCTTGGTCAGGCCAATGAAAGCAAAGAGATGTGATGGAGAATAATCTTGTGTTCCGTCTTGACAAGCGTAATGATAAAGAAACGATCCCTAGTATCTTACTTCCAACCTAATGGTTGTAACGTAAAGAAAGAAGATGTAATGAGACTAGTCTTGTGCCAGAGCGGCGACTATGATGTAAAGCAGGTCTAGTATCCTGCTTTCGACCAAATGGTTGTGACGTAAATCAGGAAGATGTGATGAGACGAATGCGTATAGGCTTCAGCTTGTGATGTAAAACTAGTCCCTAGTATCTTACTTCCGGCTTAGAATGACGTAAAAACAAGGCGTTGATATGAGACTATTACTTTGCTTCAATGAGAAAACATGACGTAAGCTTATCTAGTATCTTGCTTCCGACGATTGTTGTGGCGTAAAGAAGAATTGCCGAGCTTCCAACTTAGGCTATTGATGTAAAGCTTGATCTCTATTATGATGAGCCAACCTCGTGCTATAATGATGATGATGTGAGTTTTTATACTAATACATATTGATCACGGACGATGATGGTACGTCCTTTAGAGAATGGCAATCTTTATAGATGAAGAAAACCCGATGATTTATAGATACGTTGATCGGTGTTCCAAGATGATATTAATGATGCTTTCCTCTCCACCCACTTGATGTTGTTGATGATGTTGTCCTCTCTCTCACGATGTTGTTGAAGAATACCCTTCTTGTTAAGGGGAGTGTTGAAATAATGTAATTGCAAAGTGTATTCTTATTATTATTTAATATATTATTCATTGGATCAATCCCCATTGTGGATCAATCATGTAGGCTATTGTAAGTTAAATCCTTTGCTTGAGGATTGGTCATAATGTAATTGTAATTGACAAAAGAAGAAGTCAGACCCGGAATATATTTAAGAGGCCCCAAAATATAATGGGGTGGTTATAACCACCCGGTTTGAAATTAGGGCCTATTGGTGAAGAGACACTTCACACATGCAGTCTAATATAAATAAGGAGACTGGTGCCTCACTTAGGCGAACACCTCCGCTCTCATTAGAGACAAGTTTGAGTGCGGTTGGAAGAGAGAAATTAAGCATCTTTAGGAGAGGGATCTTCTGTATTATCTTGAGTTATCTCTTGGCATTGTATTGTCTATCCATAATAAGGAAGTTTGTTCGGGTTTTTCTTCCCCTAGAGGTTTCCCAAGATAAATGGCGATGTCTCTTGTGATTGTGTATTTCTCGGTGATCTTGTGTTATACTATTGTTATCTATTGAAATGCAAAAAGAACTATAATAATGGCATAAACATTAACTTATGTAACAATTCAAGTTTTCAATGTCTCAATCAACAATAAAAGTGGGTTTTCATAAGTGCTCTAATATCGTGTTCAATAAATAGGGTATATCCACACAATTCAAACACCTTAAGGTAACTGCTCGCACAAATGGATCAAAGATTAGTACACTAATGTATTATGTGGTTAAAACCATCAAACATGGAAATATCCCATGCACACTTAGAGATGGAAAAGGCACAAAAAAAATCATTATGGGAAAAGAATCAAAAGGCTCAACTACCATGTTCTAGATCCAATTTAAGGCTCAAGAACATATCTAGTTACATCTTGTGCACCATCATTATGTATTTTCCAAAATTCTTCAGTGATTAACATGTTCCAAGCCCTACCTTAAGGGGATTATGTTGCAATAGTTTTGTATCCTCTTTAGGGTCACATCTATTTATCACACTATTCTCTTGAAGCAACATTTATTTTTGTATTATGATCCACCATTGGATGTCTTATATTATCAAAGCTAGATCTTTAGCATTATATTTGGATCAATCATAGCTTGAGAATGGGTATGCTTGAATTGTTGAAGAAAATTATCAAGAACATGTTTATCAAACATATTGTTGTCTTGTAGGTGTTGGGGCTCCAGTATCCTATTCTCATCCACCTTTCCCTTCATCATTATTCACATTTCATAGCCCCATTAACCTTTCACGATATCATCTCCATAAAATATACTTGGGTTTCACCTTATTGTTCTCCACTTTATTCATTTTAGTATTTAAAAGGAATTTGTGATTAAATGTTAGAAAATCAACATGTTTTCCTTATATATCTCAAGTATGTGTGAGCTTTGTAATGTGTGGGAATATGTGAGATTAATTCAAGGACTTCTCGAATACTTCCTCCACCATTTCAATATTTGAGGGGATAATTCAAGCCATTCAAAGGAGAGATCATGGATATTTGGTTGGAACATCTTATCCAAGATATATGAGATGATTTAGGGATTATATTTTGTAATAATGGAAAATGGGTTGAGAGAATAGTGGATCGTAATAATGAGAAGGTTATTTTATCTTCAAGGCTCTCATGTATAAAAGGGAGTGCTCTCTCTTCATGAGGATTCAATTAAGATTGAATTAGAGAATTAGAGTTAGAATTCAATTAGGATGTAATTAGAACCAGAGTAGTCATTAGGATTCAAAGAGAAAAGGATTCTTAGCTTTGATTCTAGTCTTTCATATATTATCTCAGTTTGATTAGTGAATGTAAGATTGCTTCATTGGCGAGAGCTCTCATGTGTTGTTGTGCCATTTAACTCTTCACTTGTTGTATCTGTTTTCCTTCATGTAGTTCTCCATTTCTAGATTAATTTCCTTTACACAATTTCCCATTCTTAGAGTAATTTCATTTATGCAACTAGATTAATGATTCTATTTCAGTCATAGCTTAAACATTAGATTGGAATAGTTTTACTTCAATATTGCATATACTTTATGTGTGCTTCGTCAGTTTATGAACCCTAGGTTGACAAATTAGATAGTTCACTAAATACTACAATGCAATTAATTCCAACATTAGTTCCGGCCCAATGTAACAATTGTTGTTCATTTTGCAAATCGTGAACACTTAAAGGGAACAATTGTCGTTCCCTTTACAATTGTTGTTCCTTTAAGTGTTGCATCTTTGGAGGTTGGGTATTGAAAATGGAAGGTAAGAACCTACGTAGGCGCTTAGCTTTGATTCATGGTTTTGGTTTCCATGCTTTCATTATTCTTTTATGAAGATTGATTTGATTATTGAATGTAAGATTGCTTCATTGGCGAGAGCTCTCATGTGTTGTTGTGCCATTTAACTCTTCACTTGTTGTATCTGTTTTTCCTTCATGTAGTTCTCCATTTCTAGATTAATTTCCTTTACACAATTTCCCATTCTTAGAGTAATTTCATTTATGCAACTAGATTAATGATTCTATTTCAGTCATAGCTTAAACATTAGATTAGATTAGTCTCACTTCAATCTTGCATATACTTTGTGTGTGCTTCGTCAGTTTACGACCCCTAGGTTGACAAATTAGATAGTTCACTAAATACTACAATGCAATTAATTCAACATTAGTTCGGCCCAATGTAACAATTGTTGTTCATTTTGCAAATCGTGTTGTTCCTTTTAATAGAACAATTGTCGTTCCCTTTACAATTGTTGTTCCTTTACAAGTGTTGCATCTTTGGAGGTTGGGTATTGAAAATGGAAGGTAAGAACCTACGTAGGCGACAAGTAAAACGTTTGTGCCAGCACCTACCTTTGGTTGATGCATAGAGGTTGTTTTTAGGACATCTTTAGAGCCCAACAACACATGACCTCATTTCTTTCTCCAAGGTTATGTCTCCCTCCATAAGGCTCTCTCTCTTTCTTTGAGTTTCAACATATCAACTATGGTGTATTTCAATTATACATTTTTTCTTGGGACCTCACACATTAAGGGGCATATGTTATCACACATTTTTCAATCACTTGCGTGGATGAAGGATTTTTCATAGAAAATATCCTTTGTAGTCAAATACTAGTGCGATGAAGCTAATGAAAAAATATGTTACAAGAAATGATTGAATTATCCATGAAGAACTACAATTAAACAATGAATTTGACTAAACTCATAGATGTGTGTCCCCTTAGTTCTTTAGGCGCACACATTCTTCATGAGTAATCCTTCAATACTCACATAGTCTTCTTGTAAGGCACCGACACATTGAATTATGCAATCTAGCAATTTCCATGCACACTTAGAATGGGAAAAGGCTCAAAAGATTGCATTTTTGCTAGTTGTGATAAAGTACTAAAGTTAAAAGGAAATTACATGGCCTAAATTGGGAAACATCTTAAGTTCTCATGCATATAATTCTTTAAAGAAAACCTATATAAATATCGAGATCTATGAAGGATTATAGGAGTTCAATGAATGTAAGGTTATGTTCACAAGAGTAATCAAGATCTATTCATTTTCTAGTTCCAAATTCATTGCTTCTAATTTATATCAACATTGAGCCTTTTCTTTTGCCATTTGGGAGAAGGTCTCTTCCAATTATTTCTTTGATTTAGATAGAGATATTCAAAGAGAGTAGGAGCTACCCAAAGAGGAAGCATGAAGGTCATCTTCTTTGCTACTACAAGGTGGCATTGTTCTTACTTTTTGTAAATTTCTTCCTCGATCTTTATCAATATAATTTTTTGGGTTCTCTTTCCACCATAAAAAAATATGCTTTACATTGCGTGTTTCATCTTTGCATTAGTTTGAGTTCTAACTTGTTAATAATGAGAGAAGTTTTGCAATATCACTAGTCATTTTGATATCTTGGGAAAGACTAAAAACGATGTTATCGTGTGAAGGTTTTTCCTCATCCTACTCTATCATCAACAATCTATATAGAGGGTGACTATATAAAGGTTTCACTTCACCACTCTTCCATACTATGGATTGTTTCATATTAGAGGAAAGAAGTAATAATGTCTCAATAGCCCTTATTAAATGTCCTTCAAACCTTTTATTTACACTAATAGTTCCAACCTATTGGTGAAAGTTGTTTTGTACATACTGGCATGATGATATCCCATATTAGGTCCAAGAAGATAAATGCATTGAAAAATGGAAAACAAAACTCCATAGAGCATGAAGTTTTTCTTTTACATGCCCAATATGCCCCATCTACTAAAATCCTCTATAAGAAATTTCACATTCTTTCAATAATTAATCCAAATATGGGGAGACAACAAACTTGTTCATAAGGAGAAGGCATAAATCCCTCTGTCATAGATGTTCTACAACTACTTTATCCCACTCATTTGGTTAGGTGTTTCCATGGTGTTGGTTTGGGGATTTTCTCACCCATCTACATTTTCCCAATCCCTTTAGGGAATGCATCATATAAGTGATTGATTTGAATGAAGAAACCACAGAGTTGAATCCTACCTTACTTCCTTCCAATAGAGCATTACACTACATCCATAGAAAATAATGAACACAAGTCTTTCACCTCGCAAGCCTTTCTTCATAAGAAGCATGAACAAATATCTTAAGACGGGATTAATACCCCCATAATGTTCGAGTTATTAAATGCATGTTCTCATTTCAATACATAAATGACTAGTCTGCAGATCCTATAGAATCCATGCTTGGATTCCCACCCCTATATGTATGTTTGTTCAAACCCCTTAGCAACCCATTGAGCTCCTTTAATTCATTCATGCATGACTCACTAGAAATATGGGGAGGGGACTTGAGTTAATGTTTCTATCCTTGTTTTTGGTTTTCCCAAAACTTGGCTTAAAGTGTAAAAGGAAGTCTCAATATCCAACCTATTTTCAATAATGAATCTTTGGATGCAATTAGAGATATGAGAAATAAAACATAGAATGAAAGTAGAAGGGTTATAATTAAACCTCCAATTAGTTCACTAGTGCCAAAGTTGAGGCAAAGGAAAGAAGTTATGAGGGATGAAAGAGATATTTGAATGAAAGAAAGCCTTTGTGCCTACCTTGGAGTTCTATCAAGTCAAGCCAATCATTTATTTCCCTCAAGTGAGCCAAAGATTTCCTTAAGCTTAATCTAACCTTGAATTCGGTCCCAATGCTTGAAATCTTCTATAGCTAGATATGTCCCATTGGTCATGCATGGTAAAGTCAAACTATTTTTTGAATCATATGNCTATAGAATCCATGCTTGGATTCCCACCCCTATATGTATGTTTGTTCAAACCCCTTAGCAACCCATTGAGCTCCTTTAATTCATTCATGCATGACTCACTAGAAATATGGGGAGGGGACTTGAGTTAATGTTTCTATCCTTGTTTTTGGTTTTCCCAAAACTTGGCTTAAAGTGTAAAAGGAAGTCTCAATATCCAACCTATTTTCAATAATGAATCTTTGGATGCAATTAGAGATATGAGAAATAAAACATAGAATGAAAGTAGAAGGGTTATAATTAAACCTCCAATTAGTTCACTAGTGCCAAAGTTGAGGCAAAGGAAAGAAGTTATGAGGGATGAAAGAGATATTTGAATGAAAGAAAGCCTTTGTGCCTACCTTGGAGTTCTATCAAGTCAAGCCAATCATTTATTTCCCTCAAGTGAGCCAAAGATTTCCTTAAGCTTAATCTAACCTTGAATTCGGTCCCAATGCTTGAAATCTTCTATAGCTAGATATGTCCCATTGGTCATGCATGGTAAAGTCAAACTATTTTTTGAATCATATGAATGTTCATAGTGGATTGGGTTGGATTGATTTTCTACACAAATAATATTTTAACTTAGGGAAAGAAAAAGAAAAGACATATTTTCAATAGCTTATTTCCTTGGTAGGATTTTTTATTTGACAAAATTGTTTTTTCACTATAGAAAGAAAGAAAAGAGGGTGTCAATCCATGCATCAATATCACTGTTAGTATCGAGGAGAAGATGAAATATTGGATTACTTTATGTCTAGAACATAATCATGACATTCACATTAGATACTTACAATTCATACTAAAGAAACACACTTTACGTGAAAACACATTATACCAAGTTGATATTAACTAACTCCTCAGGTTTTAAATATCATAACATCCCCCCTTAAGAACAACTTGGGATATGATTGAAGGATTTACAATGGTGACATAATAGGAGAATGAAGGAGGCATTAGAGCCTATCCCTCCTTAATGAAAAATTCGTGAACTCCTAACATAAAGTGAAGTTTGGAAAACCTTGTTTCTATAAGAGACTTTGTGAAAGTGTTTACAACTTGATCATCTATAGGGAAAGAGAGAACTTCATGAATGTGATTCTAGAGAATATTTTTAATGAAGTGAATGTGTAGATTAATGTGTTTCTACACTGATGTTGAATGGGATCTTTAGTAATATAAATGTCACTCTAATTATAACACCAAAGTGTAGTTAGATGTTGTTATCAGTATCCAAACTCTAAAATGATTTTCCAAAGCCACAAGGCTTCTTCACATTCACTAGATATCGCCCAATAATCCACTTCAATTGAAGAAAGAGAAAGGGAACATTGCTTCTTAGAATCACAAGTGAGATTTCCAACACTAACACAAAAGACATAACCTATAGTAGACTTTTGATCATTAGGGTTACTATCCAATCAAAATCAATGAAACCAACCAATAATAGAGCCCCCCTTGAACTATAATGTATCCCAAACTAAATTGTACCTTGGATATACCAAAGTATCATTTGTGTCGTTTTCCAATGGCTCTCATGAGGTGTTTTCATATACCAGGCATGAAGACCAAAAAGAGAGGAAATATCAGGATAGTTATGAGTCAAATACAAAAGGATACCAACTAAATAATAATACAAGGTGGCATCTAATTTGGATGTAGTATACGTGGTAGTAAGTTTGAGTCCAAGATAAAAGAGAGATGGGGTTGATTTACAATATTCCATGTGAAATCAATAAATAAGTTCACATTCATACTTAGACTGGGAAAGGGAAATTTCTTCCTTGGTTTGCAAGACTTGGAGGCCAAGAAAATAATGCAAATATCCTAAGTTTATCATTTTAAATTTCTTCTTAAGGTTAGATTTCACACGGGTTAAAATTTTGGCATCACTACCAACGAGTATAAGGTCATCAACATAAAGAATGAGTATTATAAGGTGGTTACCTACTTTCTTGGTAGAGACTTTAGGGTCAAAATGACATCTAGAAGAGTCATTCTTGAGTAGAAATCTATCCATTTTATCATACCAAGCCTGATGAGATTTCTTAAGGAAAGAGAGAGATTTATTAAGGTGTCAAACAAGGTTGGAGTCAATTTGAATAGAGTCAAGAGTTTGTTCCATGTTTCTTATAGAAAAACCCCATGCAATAAGGAATATTTAACATAAATTTGATGGACCTCCTATTTATATGAAGTGTCAAGAGATAGAGTAAGGAATATGGAATTCATTTTATCTATAGGGGCAAAGGTTTCAATATAGTCAATTCCTTATACTTGAGAAAATCCTTTGGAAATTAATCAATATTTGTTTGTTTCAACACTTCCATTTTATGTATGTTTTGTTCTATGCACCCATTCACATCTAACAAGTTTTGTTCCTTTTGGAAGAGCTACAAATTTCCAGGTATTGTTTGAAATTAAGGAGAGATATGCTCCATTCATCGTTGCATCCCAATCTAGATTACTAGAATCTTCTACAAATATTTTTGGACCATGAATCTCTAAAACTTGATCCAAGAGAGAGGAGGATTGTTGGAACTATGAGTGTGTATGATTTCAATCTGAAGGCTCACAAAGAAGATCACCAACCACTTCTCCTATTGTATATACCCATCTAGGAAGTTGTGATGTTGATGTAGGTTCATGTTCAATGGAATCAATTAGAGGAAGGTGAGTAGTCATAGGTGTATTTTCATCGACACTGTCATCATCTCAAGAAGAAACCAAAATAAGAGAAGTAGCACAAAAGTTGGGGATAAAATATGGCACAATCATCGAAGATGACACAAATGTTGAATTAGGCTCATAGGATAAGAGACCTTAATCAACATTAACATCTCTCCCAATAATGATTTCATTGGAATGAGGTTGAAGAATACTATTTCATTTTACATCTAAAAAATATCCAACAAAAATGCACTTCTCACTTTTAGGCTATGATGTTTTCCTTTTCTCATCGAGAATGTCAGTCCACACTTCATTATAAAAAACATGAAAGTGGCTTACATTAGGTTTAATTTACTTCATGCATCTTCTAGTGTTATATATTTTAAATCCTTTGTGGGAGTGCAATTAATTAAGTAATTGGCATAATTAATGGCTTCCACCCAAAAATGAGGACTTAATCCCTTAGCCTAGGATCATATAATTTTCCATTTGTTTTATCGTACAAGTCTTTCTCTCATCAACATTTTTTTGTGGTGTGTATGGAACAATATGTTGCATCTGATTTCCCTATGTAGTGAGTAAGTTGTAAATTTTTCTTTAACATATTTTCCTTCATTATATATTCTTAGCTTTTGAATTTGATGTCTATATTGTTTTTCTACAAGGCCTTGTAGACCAAAAGCATGCCAAAAACTTCACTCTTAAGCTTTAATAAATAAACCCAAATGTGTCTAGAAAAGTCATCAATGAAAGTTAAGAAGTATTTGAACCTACAGAAAGAAGAAAAAGGAAGTGGACCACACAAATCACTACGGATAAGTTGCAAGGGGGCTAAGGTGTGCCAAGAGGTACATTTGTTAAAACTAACCTGATGATGTTTCTCAAGAACATATCTAGAACAAACACCATCTCTATAAGAAATGAGAGGAACACTAGTTGCCATATTCTCTTTCCATATGTGTTGTAATGATCAATAGTTTAGATGACCAAATTGATCATTCCAAAGCTTGTCCAAGACTTGGAAAAAATGATAAATCATTAAAATGGTTATCATCTAGTTGAATTTCTCCAAACCATACAACATTAAAAGTATATCATCACCAACAAATATTTGATTGGTTCTACATTCATTAAGAGAAGAAAATATGGCTTTGACCTTAGTCATATGATAAGATGCTCTAGAATCAATAAGCCACTCATTAGAAGAACAAGTACACGTTTCATTGAAGGAAAATAATAGAAGTAGAAAGTGCATCTCCATGGGATGAAGAGTTAGAAGAAGAAGAATCAAGATTGATGTTATGCTTCTTCATAGTTTTTTCTAAGGCTTCCATCTTCTTAAAACATTTAGACTCTAGATAACCATCTCTCCCACAAATATTACAATGTAATGTAGTCTTCTTTCCTTTTAATTTAATTATTTTATCACCATTGGGAGTAGGATCTGGCTAAGAGGGCTTGGGACCCTTGTTTTGTTTGTTGTTACAAGGATGTTGCTTCTTCATATTATTGGATTTATCCTTTTGTTGTTCCATTAAGGTTTTCTTAGATGTACTTGCAATGTTAATTACTCTAAGATGAAAGATTTTATCCTGCTCTTTGATCAAAGACTTATACAACTCTTCAAAAGAGGGAAATTTGTAGTTAACCCCTTGACTAATAAGATATTCCCCGACGAAGCAAGTAGATAAAAAATAGAATAGATAGTGCCAAGATTAGCAAGAATAATGTATATAAGTTGGTCAGTTTTAAACTTAGATAGAAAATATTCAATGCAAAAGAAATCATTGGGATTTAAAGAAATCAATTGACTTTCAAGATGGTAGGCTTGAATCTCGTTATGTTTACCAAGCATGTTTCCATATTTTTCCATGCTTCATATGAGGTTTCAAGTCCTTGAAGGTGAAATTTAATAACATTGGAGATGGGCATTTTGATTGATCCACGTGCTTCGTCATTTTTTTTTTCTCATTTCTCCCTATAATGCATTAATATGGGTGATTTTTGTTCTCATTGTAACCCGGTAAAGTCCCCTACTTCACAAAATATCCTCCATATGCCCTCGGGGTGCAGGGCATTCGGTTATGGAGTGTACTATTAAGGAACTCTGTTATGTGAAGTCATTGATTCCAAACCCCAACTTACCTTATGTGTTGTGTATGGGGAATCATGGGCACACCTGTAGGTTATAGAGGTAGCAGTCGGATAATTCAACCCCATGTCACGTGAGTACAAGCCTGACTAGTTGTTGATTCTGCTAATCACAAAAAAATATAGTATATCCTGCATATGGGTTTTTCATGAGAAGCAATTTGAACTCATAATTAAGAGATCACTTGGACTATATATATTGCAATATGCAAGTAATATGAATTCAAAATTAGAATTGACTATTTAGATAGAAATCTCTTGAAAAAATAGGCAGTTTAAAAAAAATGACACTGAAAATGGTGTCTATACATCAAAGTTATGTCGTTCCGAAAAAAAGGCATAAAAAGGAAATAAGGTGTCACATGACAAGGGGAGTTTGATCAACATGGTGATGGGTGCACAATGAAGTCACTGAGTAAATTTTTTTTCCTTATATTCTCTTTATTTTCTTATAAACTCACTTTTACAAATAAGTTAATTTTATAAGTTTCCCTATATAAAGTGAATTTTACAAATAAATTACTTCTTGATATAGTTTTATAAAATAAGTGAGAATCACTTTTACAATAAGATTGCCATATAAATTAAAGTTGCATGCAAAAAATAACTTTAAAATGAATATTAAAGTTACTTTATGAGTGATTCACTTTTATAATTTAAATGAAATAAACTTTACAACACACTTGTATTATAACTTAAAGTTGAGTGAATTTTTTCAAAAAATAAATTTATGAAAAAAATACTTGAATACAACAACTCTAATTTAATAAAATAACTTTTAACCAAATGACCTAATGTAAAATATATAATAAAATTTAGAAATGAGTGAGTTATTATCCAGAAAACCATTATTTTTCTTGAAAAAAGCTTCAACACATTTGCACAAAAAAACAAACAACCTTTTTTGAAAAAAAAATCCAAAACTTTATAAACTCGGGGTTAGATTCCGATTACTCTACCCAAAAAATGCAAATTTATCTCAATTTCTAATGTTCCAAGATCACAAAAAACATATCATGAACAACATAGACAAAAAAGAAAGAACTTTCCTCTCTACTTCTGATTTGTCAAAGAGCATATATAGGCTAGAAAGGAAAAAAAATTGAAACTTAAAAAAAAAAATGAAATGAAAGAGACTTTTAAAAACTGAAATGAAATTGTATACATCTCGATCAAATATAAATGGTCGTATCTTAGGCAAATGGAAATATTTTCAAGTGAAACAAAGAGAGTGTCCAACTAAAAAAAATGCTCAAGATGCACTGGAACGGTTCTCTTAGCCTGAAAATTCTTGAAAAGAACATAATCTAGATGTCCTTTGATGCATGTAGTGTTGAAATAATGTAACTGCTAAGTGTATTCTTATTATTATTTAATATATTATTCATTGGATCAATCCCCATTGTGGATTGATCATGTCGGTTATTGTAAAAGGACAAAATCCCCTTTTGCGGATTGGTCATAATGTAATTGTAATAGGCAAAAGAAGAAGTCGGCCCCAAAATATATTTAAGAGGCCCCATAATATAATAAAGGTGGTTATAACCACCCAGTTTGAGAAGTCGGCCCTGCCAGTGAAGAGACACTTCACACGTGCCAGATTTGTATAAATAAGGAGGCTAGCGCCTCACTTAGACACACACCTCACTT
>SNQJ01S0004028.1:68206-88749 GCA_010110895.2 Picea sitchensis | reverse complement strand
ATCATTCTACTTCTACTTCAGGGTGGCAGGACGGGGCAAGGACAGGTGGTTGTAGCCACCTTCCGGTTGTAGTTGGAGAACATAGGGGGTTGTAGCCTCCTTCTAGTTGTAGCCATAAAATTGGGGATTTGGAGCTTCCCTTAGGTTGTAGCTTGAGAAACTAGGGGGTTGGAGCCTCCTTCCAATTGTAGCTGGAAAACAAAGGAAATTGGTGCTTCCAATGAATGTAATTCTTCAAGACATATAAGAAAAAGAATTCTATGGTTTTCTCATGATTTGGGTTTCCACATAAAACACTGGTGTACTGTGTATGTGTGTGATTGTTTATTTCTTACTACTCATTATTCGATAATAATTCTACATTGATATAACATTTGAAGAAAACGGATTATAATTACGCTATCACTGATTCACCCCCCCTCTCAGTAATCCAACAACCTATGTGTTATTATTTTACATGAATTGATTAAAATATAAGACCCTAATATGGAATATCCAGGTTGATTATATTACATTGGTTTTGGGTTTCCAAACATTAGAACAAATTCGATTCATCATAAGTTTTTATTGCTAGTCTCTATGATGATTGCTAAAAGCCATAATAGGGAAAATAATGAGGGGAATTTTGTACCATTTGTTTGATGCATAACTTGTTTGGAATAAGTTATTAAAGTTTTAAACATAGTCTATTGATTCGTTTCTAGGCATGCTGATTTTAAATATGGATTGGAATAAGAATATGGATAAGTCATGAAGGAATAAAATAGATTTTCTATCTTATACACAAGACCAAATCCCTCATTATCTCATTTTTCATACATCATTCGTGAATTCCCAAGAACATATATCATTTAAATTTCATCATTTCTCCTCCTATTGTATGAACGATGAAATTATTTTCTATTAAAGAGGAATATTGATAGTAGTTTGGCATAAACAGTTTGACAAGAAGGATATATTTTGATTGTTGCATTTATGGTTAAAGGAAAAGTTGAAAAGGATACATTATTAAATGTTATTTCTTTCATAAGTTTAATATTGAATCATGAGCTATGTTACATAATTATATATTCAACATCTAAGAACCAGTCTAGGATTACAAACGATAATGAGCATTGAAAAAGGGTTGTAAGTTTTTGGAAATGGTTGATTTCTTGTTTTGTTTTAGGTACAATCCCATACATGCTTCCATTTTACATTAATTATTCCTAAATTCCCAATATCATGTCTCATTTTACATTCATGTTCTTTCCCCTTGATACATAAGCAAATTCAAATATTTATTTTTTTAGAAGCATGGATGATGGATATACTAGATGAAGTCAATGATACTTGAAATGACATGTGTGATATGATTATCAATTGACATTGGGCATACATATTTGGATATTAGTTGAAGGTCGATGATAGATATGTTTTTATTTTGAACATGTATTTTTCTTCCTTATCATTTATTTTCACTTTCCATCCATTACAAAACCCTTCATCTTTCCAATTTCATTATAAATCCCATGTTCTTAAATAATTAGCAGTTGTATGAGTTATGAGGTCTGGAAATGTTCCAAAACAAAGAAAATAGTTTGATTTTGAGTTACTCTTCTCATTTACCTCTGGTTGATTTCATGCTTGATTGTTGATCGAGTTAGAGCCACTTCTAAAAAATAAGTTAGATGAAAATTTGTTTTTGATGTTTTACTTGTTGTTGTATGCATACTCTAATATAATCTCAATTTTTAATAGACGACCTTTTTCAATTGGGGTAGAAACGTATCTAATAGAGATAATAGAGGGAACAAAGGAAATTGGAATAGAGGGAAACAAGTTGGATGGTAGAGGGGAAAAAATAAGAGACTTAGATTCTCTGTCCATTTTGATGCAGAACCATAGGAGTTTAATCAACTCCTACAAACCGACCTTCTTAATCTTGCAGGAAAATGATATTTTAACCCTCCTCCTCCACCTGTTAGACCTCCATTGCAACCTCATCCCAACATAACCGACATTCATGTACAACCACACATGTCTTTGCAATCTGATATTCCAGTCAATGATGGCTGGAATGAAATAATTCATGATACTCAACCTCATCATCATGGATGGTCTACTGTATTTTTTCCACTGCCTCCACCTCCTCCTAAGAAACCACTTCAATCTCTTGTTTCCATGGCTTCACATGTACTATCTTCTCAACAACCCAATAAAAACAAATTTTTAGCTCAGGAATCTGAACCTAGCGAAGGGAAGCAACTTGCCATGTCACCTAGTTTTGATTGATCTTCCCATTCTGTTACTTAACATTATATTATCCAAAAGCATGATCCTAAGAATATCACCTTTGGTGATATGCACCCTGAAGCATCATCAAATGAAGACAATAATTCTTCCAAGGCATATTTACAGACACACGGGGTAACTTCATGTCAGGACAATGGACAGAGGAGGACAACCTTACATAAAAAATATTATTTTGAATTATATTTTATGATAATGTTATGACCCAAGGGGAGAATATATAGGGATAAATAATGAGGTTAAACTAATTGATGAGGTTAAAATATTGAAAGAAGAGGAGAAGAATTATTAAAACCAAGAAGAAGCAAGGATCTTGGATGAAGAATCTACCAAAAGACTGGAAGAGGAAATTTCCAAGAAGGTTGAGGAATCCTTAAATACTGACGAGGTAAAACAAAAAATGCAAGCGAGAATTGAAGAAGGATGACATAAATTTATAGATGGGGTCACCTTGCAACTTCAAAAGGAGAAAGAAGACAAGATTCAAGAAGGTCACCAGAAGATACTTGAAGAAGTTGAACTTCATCTAGAGGATGTATAGGCCAAATATGATGGTATTATCTCCAAATCTAGAGTAATAAAAGAAAAAAAAGAGAGGATAAAGGATTACATTGTATTTGAAAAGAAGATAGATGAAATGGGTGTGTAGAATGAATAAAAAATTTCAAATGTCAAACCATATCGACACCCTCATTATCATAAAATATTTCAAGGAAGACAAGAAGATCAATATCGACATTGTCAAGGAAGAATATGGAACAATAATCAATATTCATGGAATATGGAATCAAAAAACCATTATTCAAAAAGATATGATCATAAACCAACATCTACTACAAATTGGAGGCTTAAAAAACGATACATAGAATCAAGGGAAAGAAAATTATGCAACAACCAAACACCAAGAATTACGACCGAAAATAATTCATTTTGGATGGATGGATCATCATAAATGGAAGGAAGAAAGTAGGAACATAAGAAAATCATGTTACTTGGTTTCATCACACGTGAAACCTTTAATTGCAAAGCTTTGAGGACAAAGCTTTTTGAAGGAGGGTATTATGTTATGACTCAAGGGGAGAATATATAGGGATAAATGTATATGATATGACTCCAAGGGGGGGCATATATGGGCCTAAATGTACATGTAATGTGTAAATATGTATGTAATAGGGTCGACCTAATAGTAAAGGGGCCTCATGTGCAATTGTGAATATGTATATATAGAGATCATGTATTCATTATTGGAGACATGTGAATTGTGATGTAGAAAGGTATTTGGTTATTTGGAGGAGGTTCTCCTACTATTAAGGAGTTATTGTGTAACTTATCTATTTTGGAGTTGTGCTCCACGCTCACATTTTGTACATGGTGTGTACTTTTGTTCTGTTACGATAATTTAAGCATTTGGATAATTACATATGACTTTATGTGGCAATTTATTGATGACATACTTACACATTTTTTTTGGGACAATAGACAATATTTTGATATATTTCACATCATTTTGGGAGTTACAAGTGTATTTATGGCATTTTAATTTTTTGGGGTTGTCAAATATGAAATTATTTTATGGATGGTATACATATTGCAATTATGGAGGTACAAGTGGATATTTTTTAAATTAAACAATAAAATTATTTAGGCGGTCCCCACCTATTAGTTATTATTTACAAAACCCCTTATTATAAGTATTTAATTTAAAATTTTCCTACTTAACTAAAGTAAGTTAACTATCTAACTAAAGGTAGTTGAACTAATTAAAACTACCTTTTGAGGAATAAAAGAAAGACTTGATGGAGGGAGAAATCATGAGAGAATAGAGAGGCACAAACTTTGATAAGGTTTGCTCTTGCATTAAAGTGAGATTATATTCATATTTCATTCATTTTTTAATTCCTTGAATGTTGAATCTTCTTATTGATAGGAGTGTTTTACTAAAGCCTGTGGCAATAAGGACTAAGAAGAATAGATTATTGACATGCTTTCAAAGGTCCATCATTTGTTTTGATAGTCTTTTAATTCTTATTTGATTTATGAATTAGTTTTTCAGTGTTGATTAGAATTATTTTACAGAGTCAAGACAATGGTACATTTGTGGTTTGTTGATCTAGTTTTATCAGTCTTGGTCTTTACTCAGAATACATTGGTAGTCTTTGTTTGATGTAAGATTCCACCTTTGAATTATAAGTCTTACTTTGGTCCTTACCCACATTGGGGTATGTAGAGAGAGTTTTGGTTGTAATTCAAAATTGAATTAATAAAAATCATTGCTAGTTTTTTATCTCACATTTGGACTTGATGTGTAATGATTATTTCAGATTTGTTTTCTGATTGTTTTCTTAAATGTGATATAAATATTTTTGTTACAAGCATTTTTTATTTTTCTTTGAAAAAACACCAAACACATAAAGTGTCATTAGGACCAAGTACATATTACTTGAGGACTAATTGATATTTTTGTAAAGGCTATAAACATGGGGTAATAATCTCACCTATCTTTCATTAGCCTAGAAAGATTTGAAAATGTTGTTATAAGGACATCCATTCCTTTTCATAAACATTTATTTGGAAACCATATTGAGGAATTTGTCCATAATTCTCTGGTATTTGTATCTTATTTTATGTACTTAATTTTCTCCTTTTATTTTCTGACTTTGTAACTTTTCCTGTTGTACAACAACCTAACATTGGAGATTGTTTAGATCAACAAAATAGTATTTCTTTGTCTTTGTTTAGTCTGATTTTAGAAACGACTCGTAATTGTGAAGAACTTCACCATTCTTGGAAGGTCATTGCTAGAGACGTAATAATTCATGAACAACGGGTATCCCAACAAAGGCATGCCCAAAATCAGCCACCTCAGTAAGAGGTTGACATATGTCCTCTAGGACTCGTTCTTCTCAAAGAACAATAGGTTTATCTCCCAACTTTGATCCTTTATCTAAAGTAGGAAGAAGAAAGGTTGTTTTAGAAAGTCAATAACCTAAGCTTTGAAGATATTTATCTTACTCTTCAAGTTCATCAATATCCTTAATTCCTATCTCTTTCAAGATGGCATCTTATGGTTCTTCTTCTGGTTAGTTCATCTACCTCTCCACAAATATGTTCCTCATCAATAATTATAAGTGTCTTTAGTCATCACATTTTGGTTCAATCCACGACAAATCATTCCAAGATGATTAAGAAATTTGGTTTATTTTAGATCGAAAAAGATGCAACCACTACATCGTGCCATGTATCTTCACCTTTAAATCTTACTCCAGCTGCAAATTCCCTTCCTAAATTCAAGGATCATTTTCCTAAATTCTTAGGAAATGACACCATTTCTACTAAATAACATTTGATTGCATTTTCTAATGCATGTCATAACATAGGTGCGAATGATAATGACACTTGCATGTGCTTGTTTGTGCATTCTTTAGAAGGGAAAGTTGCTGCAAATTTCTTCGAATTACCTCCCAAAGTATTTTCCACTTGGGATGAATTGAATTATTAGTTTAAGTCAACTTATGGGCAACCCAAAAATCCAGCAGATTAGTTACAGGAATATAATAACATTGTTTATAATAATGGTGAAAAATTCAAGTATTTCAATCTTTGTTTCACCAAATTATTCAATTGATCCATGAACTAATCTAACCTCATAACCAAGATGATTTTATCCAATACTATAATGCATTGCAGTCTTCTTATCATCAAAGATAGGAAGAGACAAATGTAACAAATTTATGGTATGCACTTCAAACTTGTTTAGAGTATGAAGAACAATTGGAAAGAATAGGTCTTCCCAAGGAGAATTCTATAAATAAGACTGATATGTCTACAATTTTGCAGCTTGTCCAAGATATGAGCAATCAAATGATTTCTTTTGGGAGGAAAGGGGTCACTTCAACTTCATCTCCAATTGAATCTTCTTCACAAGTTGTTTTGAGAAATCAACTAACTAATACTTTATTTCATAATCAACCAAAGGATATTCTCTCTAGGGCCTGTTGTAATTTATGTGATGATAATCATGAGGAAAGTACTTGTGAAGTTAAGAAAATAGCTCAAGAGTGAATCTTTGGAAAAAACATTGAAACAACCATTGCTTCCTTAGATTGGGATATTGAAGAGGATTTAATGATGGTAAACACAAGAAATAGAACATATGTGAATAAAGGGAAGGGTGGTAATCCTAATACTACCTTTTCCCCTAGTTCATCCTCTCAAGACATAAATCCTCATGTTGTCACAACAACTCAAAGTCAATAGGTATCAACCTCTTTACCTCCATACACGTATAATATTCTCAAGCAACTAGCTAACATAAGAGGATATGCATCTCTCTTGGACATGGTCACCCTCCAGAAACAACAATAACATCTGAAGAATTATATGGAAGGTAAAAATTATACAGTGGCTAGTTTATTTGAAAAACATGATGGATATGATTCACATGTAAATAAGTTAAGTGTAAATAATTTTAGAAACTTTGTAAAAAATCCTCCCTTTTATATATCTGTAAAAATAATGGATAGGATAGCTCAATGTTTCTTAATAGATCGTGAATCTGGCCCTAGTGTTATGTCCAAGATTATTATGGAAGAACTAGGACTCTCTTGTACAAATGAAAATTTGAGAAGTATGTTGTCCTATAATAATCAACAACAAACAACAATTGGTGCTCGATTAAGGATGTAACTTTATTTTTTTGTGCCCATCCTGAAATTAGAACCACATTGAATATTCAAGTAATTGATATCCCCGTCAGTAATTATTCCATTATTCTGGGTAGATATTGGTAGGATTTGACTGGTGGTTATTTATCATTAGATGGCTCACACTTGTTCATTCCCAAAAATGGAAAGACTATTATTGTTTTAAGGGAAGGACGAATTTCACCATATACTGAAAAATTTCCTCAACCTAATGTTAATTATATTGAGGTAGATGTGGGTGTGTATTTGATTCTTGTTAATGAAGATGATGCTTCTCTTGAACAAACTTATGATTATGAAGATGGAATGTCGCATATGCACTTTGATGGTGCATGTTCAAGTGAAGGACATGGAGCAAGAATTGTATTATACTCTCATGTTGTTAAAATTCATAATATTTCCTATAGATTAGAATTTTCTTGTACTAATAACATTGCTGAATTTGAATCCTTGTTATTAGGAATTGAAAATTCTTATAATTTAGGTTGTTATCATCTCAATGTCTTTGGATATTCGAAACTTGCTATCAATTTGGTAAGAAAAATCTATTACCCTACTAACAAGTTGTTGAAAATATACACCCAAGTTGTTTGGGCTTTAATCCAAAATCTATTATCTTTTAATATCACTCACATCAAAAGAGAATTGAACTCAATAACTGATAGGTTGGTTGATTTTGCAGCCTCTCCTTCAAGGAAATTATTTCCTCAAAGACCTGATTGCACATTTTTATCCTTATATCGACCTCATCCTCCTAATAATGTGGAATCATGATCCAGGTGGATATCGATGGCCACCCAACTTTTCCAAATGGCTCAAAACAACTTTCTGGCAATTTTGGCAATTTACTATTTTTAGCNATGAATCTACTCAATGATACCTTTCCAACGAGCTATCATACACCTAAAACGGAGATCGTATGCAAAAGTTACGACCCCGGGAAGTTGATGTACTAACTTACCCAAACGGGGCCCACATGACTTTTGGCGCTTCATCTCCTAGGGTTATGTTTTTGGATGTCTAAGATTTTTGACATTCCCGTTTATTGTAAAAAGGTCTTCAGAGCCTCATTGTAACCATCTTCTTGCAAATGCGAGTAGCCGTCACATCTCTTCTCAGAGATAAGCTGCCACCATTCTAGCGAGTCTTTCACTCTGTATTTTTACAGTCTCTGTACATTTCTTTCATTAATAAAAATTGTGTATTACTATATATCTGTGTTTATGGTTTCATCTCTGATACATTTATGTTATATTATTGAATATCTGCGATATCTCTGTGCATTTCCTTATTATATCTCCGCTCTCATTTCGTGCCGAAAATAATCCGGATCAAATCATGGCATGTCTTCCTTGATGGTGAAAGAATTTGTGTTTTTTTACATAATGAGATTTATAAGCCAAAGGAAATCATTTCACTTGAAGATAATGAAATTCCTAAAGGTTTGACTCCTCTTTAAATCTCATTTTCAACAAATGATATTAGCACCAAGAAAGACCATAAGGAAGAGGAGACAAAACGAAAAATAAGAGATACCATTCCAGTGAACATTGGAACTCAGGAACATCCCAAGGTTTTAAAAATAGGAGCCAAATGTTCCAAAGATGAAAAGAAAAAAATCATGGACTTATTCTGTGAATTTAGAGATGTGTTTTCCTGGTCTTGTGATGATCTTCATGGTTTTGATCCTAGTTTCATCCAACATGCTATTCTAATTAAGAAAGAAGAAAAACCAGTTAGGAAAAAACAGAGGCCCGTAAATCCTACTCTTGATGCTACTATAAGTAAAGAAGTGGAAAAGTTGATAAATTCTCACATTGTCTTCCCTATAAAATATTTTGAATGGGTATCCAACCTTGTTCCTGTATGGAAAAACAATGGTGATATTAAACTGTGTGTTGATTTGTGTGCACTTAATTGAGAAAGTGTAAAAGATAACTTCTCCCTTCCTAATATGAAAATGATATTGTAGCAAGTAGCCTGTTCTCAGATGGTGTCCCTTCTTGATGTATTTTCAAGCTATAATCAAATTAGAGTCAAGAGGATAGACAAATATAAAACTACTTTTACAACTCGATGGGGCACCTTTGCTTATGAACGAATGCCTTTGGTCTTAATCAGTGCAAGTGCCACTTTTCAGAGATCTATGAAGATAGATTTCGATGATCTTATCAATAAGATAAATCAAGGAACAAAACTTAACACTTCACTTCGCTCAACATCTTATACCAGGTGACTCTTTTAAAAATGATGAAAATGTTTTATCAACACTATTTTTTTATTGGAAATCAGAATCTTGATCTAGTTGAACATCCTTGGTATAAGGACCTTCTTTATTATTTGCAATTTCAAAAGTGTCATGATTACCTTGAATTTCATCTACGCAGGAGGCTCCACCTTGAAGCCTCTAAATATCTAATCTTAGGAAATTCTTTATTTCGCAGATTTGTTGATGGAATGTTGTTATGTTGCATTGATGATACAACAACCCATAAAAATTAAAATAAATCCATGGATCAACATATTCGAATATCCATATTGGTGGTCACTTTTCAACAAAATCCATTGCTTTTAAAATTTTGAGAACAAGGTATTGTTGGCCTTTCATTTTCAAAGATTCTTTTAAATTTAAAAGGGCTTGTGATAAATGCCAAAAGTTTGTTGTTAAGGAAAAATTCTATGCCATGCCCTTACAACTTATCTTCCCTGATTTTCCATTTTCAAAATGGGGTTTAGATTTCTTTGGCCCTATCAATCCTCCATCTTTTGTTGGGCATAGTTTTAAACTTACAACAACATATTACTTTACTAAGTGCAATGAAGTTGTACCACTCAAGCGTGCACAAGATGAATAGGTAATTTCTTTTCTGGAATCTAACATGTTTTCTCATTTTGGTATTCCTATTGAAATTATTTTAGATAATGGACCAACTTTTATTTCTACAAAATTCACTCAATTTCTTAGTAAATTTGGAGTGATACATTTTACTTCTTCTACCTATTATCCATAAGGGAATGTGCAGGTTGATTCCACCACTGAAAAATTGGTTAATATTTTAAGGAATATTATAGATGATAAACCCCTTCAGTTGCACACACTACTCACTATGCACTTTGGGAAAACTAGACCACCACTAAATCTAGTACTGGTCATAATCCATTCTAATTTTTAAATGGCTAGGAAGCCATTATTCATGTAGAACTTGAACTTACTCCTATTCAATTAGCTTTACTGGATAAATAATTGAATACGACAGATATTTCTCAGAGAATAAATGCCTTGCTAGCCTTCGAAGAACAAAGAAATCATGCTCTAGAAAATCTAAGAAAAAGGCAACAATCTGTCCAGAAATATTTCGATAAAAAGGATAAATCAATTGTCTTTAAAGTTGATGAGAAAGTGTTACTTTGGGATTCTGCACATGCTGATAAAGGAAAGCATTCTAAGTTCCAAAAACTTTGGTTGGGTCCATATAAGATCGCTTCTGTCATTGGCAATAATTATTACTTATTAAAAGATATGGATGGACAATCATTTTCATATACTACGAATGGTTCACATTTAAAGCATTATGATGAACCAAGGTGATTCATAAGTTAATTCTCTAATGCTTTCTATATATATTCATTTTTCAGTTGTATTTATCCATTTTTTGTTGGTACTGTTTAATTTTACTTCCGATTTTATTTCAATTTGTTTTCTCTTTCTTTTTTATTGAATATCGAGTCAAGATGGATCATTCAAGTCACTTTTGGTCATATTGTCTACAAATTTTTGCCGATTTTCTTTTGAGTCTGCATCACTACTTATGTAGTAGTTGCTTATACATATAGACTCTTTGTTGAAGCTTGATGATCAAAGTTGTCCCCTTTTTCTTCTTTCACTTTCTTCATTCCATACAGTTTTTTTGGCAAGAGTATATCAGATTTGTTTTTACAATTTTGACAAAGTACATTCCAGCAAAACCAAAGATTCAAAATATTATAGCCAATTGAAAATAAACTACCCTCTAGAGTTGCAAGATGTTGACTCATAAAATCGTCAATTGTATCATAGCCTACAACTTATTGCAAGGAACAATTAAATTTTTTTGTTATCTATTATATAAGTATATAACTATTAGGTGGGATCCCCTAGGGAGAAAGAAAATATGTTTATTTTCAAATACCCCCTAGGATTGAGCATTACTAATCTATTGAAATGGATTCATCCATGTTACAAATTGATAATGTTTTATTCTTCGGTATGGTTATGAAGTTCCATTTTAGATTCGATTACAAGAGGAAAAGAGAAAGGTTGTGCTCATAAAAATTCAAAAATCCTCTATGCTACATACATTATACTCATAAGATGTTATTATGATTACTTTTTTTTTGAAACTTATGGATATTATAAGTCAGAAAAGGTTTGGTTATGTCTTTTTCATAAGCATACGACATCTCGACAAGTACAAGTCACAATGGTTGGGTTCTAACTATATGACATGGTTCAAAAGGATTGCAAATTAATTTTTATACATACATCATAGTGTGACATAGTTTACCTAGAAAAACAATTTGGTGAGAACTTGAATAACATGGCATTCATATCAAAAAAATATATTACAAGGAGGTATCAGGCCTAAATAAAAAAAGGTGGCATATCACAATTAAATGTTTTGAAATTCTTGATGCATATTACATATGGTATAATATATGAACTCGACATTGATATTATATATTGTTGGCTATCGTTTAATATTTATTCTTGACACTCGACTTGGAATATATGTATCCATTGCATCATAGATTTGTTTTAAATGTGGGTTTAATGGAGGTTGAAATGACAATGCCGATGTGAATCTTTGGGCCGTCATTTAAGTTGACAATTAATGTGGCTATTGATGTGGTTATGTGGCATGTTATTTCTTGCATACTTGCCAATGTTTTTGGCCTATGATTTGTTGATGGTGGAAAGTGGAATCTGATGTGGATTAAAGGATTGTTGTGGGTGTTGATTTTGGACGGCATGACGCCACCATGCATTCAGTGAGCTAGGGTCGAGGCATTTACGTTCCATTTTGAGGTATACTACCCTCGTCATTCAGTTTTCCATTTCATTCATAGAACTAGTCCAGTAAAAATATCATCTTTAGTGTTCTGGTAATTTTAGCATCAATTTAGCAAAGGAATTGGAAGAATTGGAAAATGTATGATACTCTAGCTCGTTATCCGACGAATGCACGTTCTTTTTGCAATAATAAATTTTGAAATGACTCTGTTTGACTAGTTATTTGATTGTGTTTTCTCTTGTTCATCCTTTCAAATTGAAATTTGGGATACTTATGAAGAAAATGGTATTATTTCATGGATCTGTGTTTCTCTAAAATGGTTCTTGCATAAACCCTTGTTTCGAAATCCAATATCCTGAATTCATATTGTGTGAGCTCAGTGTAAAAAACTCCATCTTTGGTTTTCATACAGTATTGTCGCCATCTTAAGAGAAACCTTCTTGAAATTTTAGCCACCTTTCCACTAATCAATGTTAGTATGTCTCAAGCAAAGGATCGAAAGTTTGTTTGGTTCGCATGAATTTACAATGATGTATAAAAAAGGGTTATTGTTTTCCTTTGTTTACTTGATGGGTTTTGAACCCATATCTTACAAAAACCATATTATGGTTCTTTACCCACTTTTCGACCTTGCATGCTGAGGCAACGAAATTATAAAGAAAATTTTGACATGCCTTGTTTGTTATCATCCTACCCATATAAATTGTTTTGACAAAAAAACCCTATCTTAGGTTCCCAACCCAGCGTGTGAAATGTTAGAAGGTTTTGTTCATTGTATTACCAAACCCTATATCTGAAAGTCCTATACATGATGTTATGAGGAAATTTTCGTGCTTACAAAAAAATCCGAGCTCCATGAAGTTTTATATGCATTGACTTGATCGACACGACACCTCCACACTGTTTTACACATAAAAGTTTGAATACAAAGCCAGTGTTGATACTTCTCGCATGACATAGAGCCCCCGAAATATGATTTAATGAATCCATGTACATGTTGACATAGTTGTATTGATTATGTTGTTACCTAGTTTTTTAATCCCTATTTATTTATTTTTATTTTTTTATTTTGTGTGTGTGTAATGAGTTTGTATGGACGTTTGTTGGAAAGATTAGATGAACCAAATACGAGGTATTTGTACAACTATTATAAATTCCATGTACTAGGTTTGACCTGTGAGTTATTATTTTACAGGGATTGCTTAAAATATAAGACCGAATACAGAATGTCCTGGTTGATTATATTACATTGGTTTTGGGTTTCCAAATATTAGAACCAATTGTTCGATTCATCATAGGATTTTACTACTAATCTTTATGATGACTTCTAAAATGCATAATAGGGAAAATAATGAGGGGAATTTTGTGCTACCTGTTTGATGCAGAACTTGTTTTGAATAATTTATTAAAGTTTTAAACATAGTTTGGTTATTGGTTTATGGGCATGTTGATTTTAAATATGGATTGGAACAAGAATATGGACAAGTCATGAAGGAATAAAATATATTTTCTATTTTATACACAGTACCAAATCCCTCATTATCTCATTTTTTTCACACCATTCCTAAATTCCCAAGAATATGCATCATTTAAATTTCATCCATTCGCCCCCTATTGTATGAGAGATGAAATGATTTTATATTAAAGAGGAAGATTGATTGTAGTTTGACATAAATAATTTGACAGGAAGGATATATTTTGATTGTTGCATTTATGGTTAAAGGAAGAATTGAAAAGGATACATCATAAGTTTAATATTGAATCATGAGCTATGTTACATAATTATATATTCAACATCTAATAACAAGTCTAGGATGACAAAAGATAATGAGCATTGGAAAAGGGTTATAAGTTTTTGGAAATGGTAGATTGCTTGTTTGTTTTTAGGTCCAATCTCTTCCATACTTTCACTTTTGCATTAATTATTCCTAAATTCCCAATATCATGTTTCATTTTAAATTCATGTTCTTTCCCCCTGATACATAAGAAATTCAAAGGTTTATTTTTTTAGAAGCATGGATGATGGATATACTAGAAGTCAATGATACTTGACATGATATATGTGATATGATTATCAATCGAAATTGGGAATAAATATTCGGATATCAATTGAAGGTAGATGACTGATATGTTTTGATTATGAACATGTACCATTTTTCCTTATCATTTATTTTGACTTTCCATCCATTAAAAAACCCTTCATCTTTCCAATTTCATTATAAATCTCATGTTCTTAAATAATTATCAGTTGTAGGAGCTATGAGGCTTGGAAATGTTTCGAAACAGAGAAAATAGTTTGATTTTGAGTTACTCCTCTCATTTACCTTTGGTTGATTGCATGCTTGATTGTTGATTGAGTTAGAGCCACTTCTAAAAAATATGTTAAATGAAAAATTGTATTTGATGTTTTACTAGTTGTTGTATGCATACTCTAATATAATCTCAATTTTTAATAGATGATATTTCTCAATTGGAGTAGCAACAGATCTAACAAATATAATAGATTAAACAAAGGAAATTGGAATAGAGGGAAGCAAGCTAGATGGAAGAGGGGAAAAAATAGGAGACTTGGATTCTATATCCATTTTGATGTAGAATCAGAGGAGTTTAATCAACTCATGCAAATCAGCCTTCTTAGTATTGTAGGAAAAGGATATGTTAATGATCCAGGTGGATATTGGTGGCCACCCACCTATTCCAACTGACTCCTTGAGTTTGTTTTTTATTCATCACGTCTTTCTGTACTGTTTTATAATTGTGAGTTCTACACTTATATGGTTGTCTTAAGCCTCACACATTATCCAGGTGGATATGGGTGGCTTCTTGCCTAATCAAAATGGCTTATTTTGTATGTTTTGATGTCATCACATCTTGATGTACTTCCAGGGCTGTTTTGGGGCCCTAAACGTTGTTTTCTTGACTCACCATAGTCAAACTGTAGATGGAGTTGGAGTTTGATGGAGGAATGTGTAGTTCTCTGAAAGACCTTTCCAATGGGCTATCACGCGCCTAAAATGGAGGTTGTATGCAAAAGTTACGACCCTAGGCAGTTAAGCTACCAAATTACACCAACTTACTCATAGGGCCCACATGACTTTTGACGTTTCACCTTCTAGGGTTAGGTTTTTGGATGTATAGGGTTTTGGAATTCATGAGTAATATGAAAAGGACCTCTAGAGCCTCTTTTTAATCCATTCTTCTCAGACAGATGTGCATATCAGCCACATATCTTCCCAGATATAGCTACCACCATTGGAGAAAATTTCAGTTCTGTAGTTTTACAGTTTCAACCTATTTCATTATTTAATAGAAGATATTGTTCACTGGATATTTGTGTTATTCTTCCTACCTCTGTGTTTATTGTATTCGATCTGTTAATCAATTCATTCCACTCCTAAATCCGGATCAATGGTATCATAGTGGTCTGCTCTTCATTTATTTTTCTTTGTGCATGTCCCCGACAAGATCTAGGTACAAGAAGTTAGGACTCGAACCAATCGAGACATTACCAGATCGATCGCGCTGAGCCCGACAACAACCCATGGGATACAAAAAAAAAGATCATGGAGAAGGAGATCCTATGAAAATGTTTCCTGAGGAAGCCATCGCATGAGAAAGGAACGAAATGATGGACAACTTTGCGCAAATCCTTTGATGGTTTCCCATGGGAGAAACATCTTCATCAGGTGGCCATGCAACCCCCTTCAAGGTATAGGTAAATTTTGATATTCCATTATTTGAAGGACTGATAGATGCAGATGTTGTAGATAAATGGTTGAATCTGCTTGGAGGATATTTTTCGGTCCACAATTTTTTCGATCGGGAAAAGATCACTTTTGCACTCCTCAAGGCCATTCCCCATGTTAAATACTGGTGGAATACTTACTCTGAGAAAAGGGGCATGGGGGAATCTGCAATTTTTGTGGTGGCCCCTACATGGGATTCCTTCCAGGATGCCATTAAATAACAATACTACCTTGTTGGAAGCTACGAGGACCAATACACTAGATGGACCAACCTACGTCAAGAAAGGGACTAGATAGTACCAGACTTCACCAATATTTTCCATACCCTACGCACCAAATTGGGTATCAAATATTATGAGCGTCATATGGTGCTCAAATACTATGACTGTTTGCATATATACATTCAAACAGAAATGGAGTTCCTGGACATCGTCTCATTGGGAATAGGTTATAGATACGTTGTCAAGACCAAGAAACAATTTAAGCAGAAACGACGAGTGTTTGGATCTGCAAACCCCTCACAGCCGAAGCAGGGAAAAGGCAACCCCAACCCACACAGCACGGGACCAATTCGATATGTCCACCCTCAGGATAATCCGTCCAAGTCGCAACACAAGAAGGGCAATGAGAAGACGAAGAAGGATGTTGTAAAATGGTGTGAGTACCATAAAAGTCCTTGGTACAACAACGACGAATTTCACTCCAAGAAATACCTCATGGTTGAGTTGAAGGCTTTAGAGTCAGAGGCTGATTATGATTCTGAGTCAAATCATGAAGGAGGAAAGAGGATTATCAATGCTGAACCCAGTGCCACGGTCGCTACCACCAAAGACCAACGAAGCAAACCAAAAGAACCATATGAAGGGGAATGCCTCTTTCACTCGTAGATGTGGTTCAAGGGGGCTTGGATTCATTTCATTGTCGACAATGGTAGTCAAAAGAACCTTATTTCAGCAAAGGTCGTCAAGCAGCTAAACTTTCCAATGACACCACACCCAGATCCCTACACCATCGTCTGGCTTCGTCAAGGAAGAGATCTCTGTGTCATCCAACAGTGTCATCTACCCTATGGCATCAAGCCTTTCAAAGATGAGGTACTGTGTGATATTTCTCCCCTTGAAGTTTGTGATGTTCTTTTAGGACAACCATATTTATGGAAGTGTCATGTTGTGTATGAGTCTATACCCCACAATGTTATTATTACGTTTGGTAGACAATTGTATAGGATCCCAGAGGTGGAACTGCCTACTTCTATTTCTTTAATATCTGCTAAGAAATGAAGTAAGGTCATTTCATAGATCGAGAAGTTCATATTCTCTATGATCCGTGCTCATAGTAAGCAGAAGGTTGCTGCCACATCCGTGGCATCTACGCAACGACTCTCTTTGCAATAGAAGCAAGTGGCCAGGATCGTGTAAGAATATAGATAAATCTTCGTGTCACCTATAGGGGTACCGACACACTGCCAAGTCAAGGATCCAATTGATATGAACCCCGACACACCTCTACCTAATAGACCAGTCTATCGACGCTCGCTGATGGAGAATGATGAAATCAGGCGTCAGATCCAAGAGCTTCTTCAAAAGGGGCACATCAGACCCAACTCGTCCCCTTGTGAAAGCCCGATTGTACTGGTGCAGAAGAAGGATGAGACTTGGCGACCCTACATTGATTACAGAGCCTTAAACAAAATCACAGTCAGGAACCGCTACCCCATTCCTAGGATTGATGACCTTCTTGACCAACTCAAGGGGGAAAAGTTCTTCAAAAATATTGGCTTGAAGTCTAGCTACCACCAAGTTCCCATCAAACCAACTGATGTCTGGAAGACAACCTTCAAGTCTAAAGAAGGTCTCTACAAATTCCTAGTCATGCCCTTTGGCTTAACAAATGCACCAACCACTTTCATGAGGTTTATGGACGATGTATTGAGACCCTTCACCAACTCCTTTGTGGTAGTATATTTGGATTACACCCTCATCTTCACAATAATGTGGGAGGATCACATGCGGCATATTCAACAAGTTTTGAGCACTCTGTGGAAGCACAAGCTTTATGCCAACTTGGAAAAATGCACTTTTGGCATGAATAGGGTCCAAAACCTGGGCTACATTGTTGATGAGAATGGGGTACATGTTGATCCAGCTAATATACAAGTCATCTGTGACTGGCCAGCCCCGACCACACTGATTGAGCTTTGAATATTCTTGGGACTCACCAATTTTTACTGATGATTCGTGTTGGGATTCTACCATATTGCATGGGCCCTTAGCCATGTGACCAAGGGTGGTGGTAGGGCCAAGTTCGTGTGGGGGAAGGAGTAGAAATGAGAATTCAAAGATCTGAAACATCGTTTGTGCTCGGCTCCAGTACTCTCCTTGCCCGATCTGCAACAACCATTCAACATTGAGACTGATGCATCTAACTATGTTGTGGGCGCAGTTCTCACTCAACATGGGCATCCGATGACATACCATAGCGATACAGTCTCTAATATTGTCCGAAAATACCCCACCTATGACAAGGAAATTTATTCCATTGTACAAGCCTGTCGTCAATGGAAACATTACATTATGAGGAAAGAGACGATCATACACACTGATCACAAGCCTCTGCAGTTCATACAAACACAGGGGAAATTGCAGAATGACCTCCATCAGAGGTGGTCCACCTACCTGCAACAGTTCAATCTCAACATCAAGTATAAGACATGTATTTCCAATCGTGTCGCTGACTACCTCAGTCGGCCTCTTGTGGCTGCACTTACCACTATTCTCCATTCCTATGGACATGAAATATCGGCATGGCCCCAACTTTACCAGGAAGATGCAAACTTCACCACCACATATAATCTCTTGGGTACAAGCGCCACTATCACTGATTTTCACATTCAGGATGAAATCTTATGCCACCTGGGCCATCTCTGTGTTCCTACAAGAGAGCGTGCAAAGATGATTTGGGAAGCCCACTACAGTCGAGTGGCAAGACATTTTGGCATAGAGAAAACTATGGCCATTCTTCAGAAACATTTTTATTGGCCAAAAATTCGACAAGACGACAACAAGTATATTAAATCTTGCACTGCTTGTGCCATTGCCAATCCAGGCATCAAGAAGCAAGGCTTATACACCCCTCTTCCTATTCTCGAGAAGCCGTGGGAATCCATCTCCAAGGATTACATGTCTGGTTTTTCGTCCAGCAAGAATGGAAATGATTGTTTGTTTGTGGTCATTGATCGATTTTAGAAGATGGCCATCCTCACAGCCTGTAAGAAGAATGTCACAGTGACAGATACTACCAAGATCTTCTTCGAACGAGTTTCGGTTCACTTTGGGATACCACAGACCATCATCTCTGACTGAGACAATAGGTTACTCAACACCTTTTGGTCGAGTCTCTGGTCTCTTTTTGACACCAAGCTCACAAAATCCACTTCTTTCCACCCCCAAAATGATGGACAAACCGAGTTCGTCAATCAGATGATTGTGGAAATCATGCGCATGTACATTTATAAGCATCCCCGTACATGGGACGAGAGTCTCCCATATTTCCAACACAATTACAATAGGGCTTTCCATATTTCCACTGACCATATCCCATTTCAGGTGGGTATGGGATTCCAACCCTTGGGACCCATTGATTTTGCACTTCCTCTTCCTGCCACACAGACAGACTCTTCCCCTGATCAGTCTACGATCGAAAAAGCCACCAGATTCATTGAGAGGATTCAACACATCCGCCAACAGGTCCAGGAGATTTTGCAAAAATCCAATGCTAAGTACAAGTAGCGCCATGATAAACACAGGGTACCACACCAGTTTCAGGTTGGTGACAAAGTATGGTTACATTTGTAGAAGGAGAGTCTCACCGAGCCCCATCAGAAGCTTCGCCCACTTTGTTATTGGCCTTACACTATCACCAAGGTTGTGGGTAGAAATGATTTTGAGCTCAACACTCCACCCATCCTTGGTCTACATCCAGTATTCAATGTGGACCTCCTTAGACCCTATTTTCCACCATTATTGGACACCTCTGATATCGTCGAACAACTGAAACCAATAGAGCTCAACCCTGACTGCATGGAACAAGAATCCACCAATCAAATAGTGGATACACAGGTCAAGGGCACTCACTTGCAGCGGATCCATCTTTATCGGGTTGTCAAGGTAGGGAAACTCCTACACCAAGGCAAGTGGCTTACCCGGGGCCAAATCAAGCGGAATTTTCCTCGCCTGATGGGGAAAGTCAACACAATGGAGACCATTGCTTCCTAAGGGGGGAGGATTGATCTAGGTGGATATTGGTGGCCACCCACCTATTCCAACTGGCTCCTCATGTTCGTTTTTTATTCAACACGTATTTATGTACCGCTTTATAATTGTGAGTTCTACACATCTGGGGCTATCTGAAGCCTCACACATTATCCAGGTGGATACGGGTAGCCTCTCACATAATCCAACTAGATTATTTTGTATGTTTTCATGTCAACACATCTTGTTGTACTTCCAGGGCTGTTTTGGGGCCCTAAAAGTTGTTTTCTTGACTCACCACAGTCAAACTGTGGATGGAGTCAAAGTCTAATGATAAAATGTGTATTTCTCTGAATGAACTTTCCAATGGTCTATCACGCACCTAAAACGGAGGTCGTATGAAAAATTTATGACCCTATGAAGTTGAGGTACCAAATTACACCAACTTACCCATAGGGCCCACATGACTTTTGGCGTTTCACCTTCTAGGGTTAGGTTTTT
>SNQJ01S0004028.1:9275-68156 GCA_010110895.2 Picea sitchensis | reverse complement strand
GATGTCTAGGGTTTTGGCATTCATGAGTAATATGAAAAGGGCCTTTGGAGCCTCATTGTAATCCATTATGCTCAGACGGATACATGTAGCAACCACATCTCTTCCCAGAGATAGCTACAACCATTCGAGCAAGTTTCAGTTCTACAGTTTTACAGTTTCAACCTATTTTATTATTTAATATAAGTTATTGTTCATTGGATATTTGTGTTATTCTCCCTATCTTTGTGTTTATTGTATTTAGTTTGTTAATCAGTTCGTTCTACTCTTAAATCCAGATCAGTTAACCATCCTTACCACCTGACAAGCCTCCATTGCAAACTCATCCCAACATAACTAGCATTCATGTACAACCACACGTGTCTTTGCAGTCTGAGATTCCAGTCAATGATGGCTAGAATGAAATAATTCATGATACTCAACCTCATCATCATGGATGGCCTAATATATCTTTTCCACTACCTCCACCTCCTCTTAAGAATCCGCCTCAACCTATTGTTTCCATGGGTTCACATGCATTATCTACTCAATAGCCCAATAAGAACATTTTTTTTATCTCAGGAACCTGGACCTAGCAAAGGGAATAAACTTTCCATGTCACCTAGTTCTTATTGATCTTCCCATTCTGTTACTTCACATTCTATTCTCCAAAATCATGAGCCTAAGAATATCATCTTTGGTGATATGCACCCTGACGCATCACCAAATGAAGACAAGAAGTATGCCAAGGAATATTTATAGACACACAAGGTAACTTCATCTCAGGACAGTGGACGGACAACCTCACATAAAGAATATGTTTTTTAATTTTATTTTATGATGACTTTATGTGGCAGTTTATTGATGACATACTTACACTTTTATTTTTGGGACAACAAACAACATTTTTATATATTTCACATCATTTTGGGAGTTACAAGTGTATTTATGGTATTTTAATTTTTTGGGGATGTCAAATGTGATTTTTTTTTTATGGATTCTATATATATTGCAATTATGGAGCTACAAGGGGATATTTTGAAAATTAAACAATAAATTTATTTATGGGGTCCCCACTTATTAGTTATTATTTATAAAAAAACCTTATTATAAGTGTTTATTTAAAATTTGTCCCACTTAACTAAAGTTAGTTAACTATCTAACTAAAGGTAGTTGAACTAATCAAAACTACCTTTTGAGGAATAAAAAAAGGACTTGATGGAGGCACAAAGAATGAGAAAATAGAAGGCACAAACTCTGATAAGGTTTGCTCTTTCTCTAAAGTGAGATTATATTCATATTCCATTCATTTTTGAATTACTTGAAGGTTGAATCTTCTTGTTGATAGCAGGGTTTTACTAGAGGTGGCAATAAGAAGGACCAAGAAGCATAGACTATTGACATGCTTCCAAAGGTCAATCATTTGTTTTGATAGTCTGTTAATTCTTATTTGATTTCTAAATTAGTTTTCATTGTTGATTAGAATTATTTTGCAGATTCAAGACAATGGTACATTTATGGCTTGTTGATCCAATTTTATTATCTTTGGTCTTTACTTAGAAGAAATATGTTGTCTATGTGTGATGTAACATTCCACCTTTGACTTCTAAGTCTTACTTTGGCCCTTACCCACGGAGGGGTATGAAAATAAAGTTTTGGATGTAATTCAAAATTGAATTAATAAAAATCATAGTTGATTTTTTATCTCACATTTGGACTTGATGTGTAATGATTATTTCAAAATTGTTTTCAGATTATTTTCTTAAATTTAATATAAATATTTATTTTACGAGAATTTTTTATTTTTCTTTGATAAAACACCAAGCACATAAAAAAACATTAGGCCCAAGTACATATTACTTGAGGATTAATTCATATTTTTGCAAAGGCCATAAACATAGGGTAATAATCCTGCATATCTTGCATTAGCCTAGCAAGATTCAAAAAATGTTGTTATAAGGATATCCATTCCTTTTCATCAACAAGTTCCCTCACAAGAAATTTTATAAGAATATGGAGTTACCCCCCATTTGAACCACCCCCCTTGTGCATTTTCAATCAAGAAGAGAGAAAAAGAGTCAGTGAGGCGATTAGAGTTGAGGCAAGAGTAGGAGAAGAAGGAAGAGAAATGGCGAGTGAAGAAGAAGACAAAGTCAACCCTACTTCACAAGGAAGAGTATCAATACTAAGGTCCCAGGTACCAAATAATAAATTCGAAGGAAGTAGTTCAGGGTTGAGGATGGTGAATCAGGATAATAACCTGATGTTACTCGTGTTCCATGGGAAGGGTAGAGATGATGCAGAACAACATCGGTTCACTTGTGAGGTGATATGGTCTATGAAGAGGATTACATACAAAGCATCGAATATTGTGCAGCTGGAGACCACATTTAGTGACAGATCCCTGATGTGGTATATGAAGTACAAGGATATTGCATTGGTGGGAAAAATGAGGTCCCTGATAGAGATAAAGTGAGATCTACTAAAGGAATTCCAAAAGCCTAAGTCAGAGTCTCAATGTATTACAAAGATCAAGGAGATTAAGTAGAAACTACAAGAAACCGTATGGGATTATGACCAATGTTTCAAGATTTTGTTGGATAGGATGACATTCTAGATCTAGGACATACACCATAGATAATGGTCCATTTTTGGGTTGCTTCCACATATCCAAGTCATGCTCACCCAACATAAGGTGACTAATCAAGAAAAAGCAGTGGAGATTGTGATGCACTTGGAGGCGACACTGGGCGGAGGAGAGACATCGATCAGATTGGAACAAGTATAGTCTCAGTTGGCCAACCTAACGATGCAATTTAAAGATATGGAAAAGGAAAAAGTCATGCACGAGCACGTATGGTGTACCATGTGTCAGTGTAAGGGACATCGTAGATATGAGTGTCCTGTGCTTGGTGACTGTGTGGTGACGGGTGTGCCAAGTCCATTTCCAACTAGGCCACAAATGGAATGGTTTAAAATTTGTAGGAAGTGGGGCCATGTACCACCCCCCTACCCAACGTTGGAGAAATATTATAAAACACATCACACTCTATTCTGCAAATTCTGCAAATCTATGGGACATGATGTAAATAATTTCCGGTCACTCCAGCTAATACACGACGATACCCATAATATATTTTGGGTTCAAGAGGAATATAAGGGTGGTGAGTATGGAAGTGATGAGAGAGGTGGCTATCAAGGAGGTCCCATAGGAGGCTATGGTCACGATCACAGATGAGGATATGGAAGCAAGGGAGGTATATCCCCCACTAGTTTTAACTGTGGATAAATTGGCCATGTCTCAAGATTTTGTACCAAACCACATGCTCTCTATGGGTACTGCTAGATCCCAAAGCATGTTATAAAGGACCGCCCCAACTTTTTGAAGAAGTGGGAAGAGAAGAAGACACATTTCAATATGGTGACTTCAAATCCACGTGGAAACAAGAAGAAGGATGAAAAGGTTGATGTCCGGGTGATAACCTGCGGAGGATTGAATATGAGAATGGACTTCGAGCAAGGTGAAATCTCAGGTCAAAGGCTAGAGGGGAAGATAATAAAGTCAACACAACCCTCTCCTAAGTTTGATGTCGCCCACGCAGAAGCCATTTTTGCATGCCACACAACGAGCCATAGAGGAAGAAAGAGCACGAGAAGAGTTGCAACGTGTGACATAGAGGTCGCTTTAGGAGGCCTAGATCCGTTGGGAATTTTAATGAGAGACGCAGAGGTCACTGGAAGAGGCTCGTGCCCATGAAGAATTGTAGGACACCGTGCAAAGTTCATTGGAGGAAGCTCACATGCATGAATAAATATAACACACAATGTAAAGTTCGTTGGAAGAAGAATGCATATAGGAAGAGTTATGTCACCTCGAACAGAGACAAATTGAGGAGCATGTGCATGAGGAGTTGAGGCACACAGTGCGTGAAGAGGCACTACACAACTTGGGTCGTTAAATAGAGACTAAGGATCATGTAAGTAACTTAGTACGTTATTGTTTGAGATTGTTAAATGATCCTAATTCTACTAGAAAGTTGACACAGATGTTAGCAACCTGCATGGGGGAACAAGGGACAGAGAGAAATATAGGATCCCCCCTACCAGAAATAGATTTATATTAGGCCCGCAAGAAGAAGTGCACCGGCCGAGAATTCAAGATGACAACTAAACTTGGGAGTTATGAAATTAATCGGGTCATGTTGGATCTAGGTTCCAACATGAATATCCTGTCGAATAAGTCATGGGAATTAATGGGTAAACCAGGTTTAATTTTATCACTCATTCAACTATTGTTGGAAAATCAATATAGGATATATCCTATAGGCCGATTGGAGCAAGTTGAAGTGAAAATAGAAGGGGTGAAGATGAAGGCTAAATTTGAAGTAATAGATATTATGGATGATTATGATCCCTACCTTGCATTACTTGGCATTGATTGGGAATTTGACAACAATGCGGTGTTCAATTTGAAGAAGCAAAATTTTTTGTTTGAGACTGATACCATGCTCGTGATCGCACCTCTAGATCCTAATGAAGGGGACAGGTACAATGAGCCAGTGGATGAGGATGTATGAAGCTAGGTTATTGAGAATATATATACAAGATCACACGACACACAGAAGATTATTTCAATCCCACGGAGGATGAGGAACTAAGTTAGCGGAGTGTGAAGTCCTGCCATACTGATTCCAATGACGCCATAGAAAGGTGGTAACAGAAAATGTATTAGGTCTCTACCATAATATGTGCACGAATAACTAAAGCAGTATGTTGGAGTGGCTCTGAGCTATGTGATGCACTGCTCTTTGATGGGACGGGGATGGTGGAAGCCTTCTTGGTACAGATGGAGAAAACTATTCTGGAAGATTAACGCATTCAGGCCATGGATGTCATAGTATGAATCACACCTTCGTGGTGGTGAGAAACCCAATGTAAAACCCTACAAGACTAAGCGTAGGTGGCTAAAATAATTAAAGTCGGGTTCCATCCAATCCTTAATTTTAAGTTGGTCAATTGATATAAGGGAATTGAAGACCCATGGGAAGCACATTCATTACTGCGAGAGGCGATGGATTACCGAGAATATTCCTGCTACCCAATGGGTCAATCATTCTTTCATACTATCAATATGGTTCCTAGATGTTGGTACATTTAGGAGGAGCTCCAATGACAAAAAATAGATTAGGTCTAGGTAAGTACATATTTTTACGCAACATTGTGTTTTACTATAGACGATCCAACTCAAAGGGAGGAACTCTTCTATATCAAGTATTTTATCTTTCATCGTCAACCCAAGGACACCACCCCGAAGGTGGTATGTGTGTATCATCATCTAGTGGCAAAGTTGAAAGAGGTTTTCCACTTTTGGAAGTTCTAGGTGGATGATATTGATGATGACGATCCCTGGGGTATATGGATAAAAGAATATGAGAGTGAACATGCATTGGAGGGAAATACAATGGAGATGGATATGTCAGACTATGGCCTCCCAATAAAGACAAAGAAAAATAATATTGGCATTGAAAAAAGCACCCCAATTTGATATCATTGGAGATTATTGGGATAAGGAGACTGTTACCCAAGTCGTCGATCTACTCAAGGAATATGAGGAATTATTTCCCTATAGATTATAAATGAAGGGAATAGTAGGATATCTAGGGGCGATGAAGATTCATCCCAAACCAGATGAAAAACCAATCAAGAGGATTCCTTACCAATTAAATCCAAAATATAAAGAAAAGGTGCACAAAGAGTTGTATCGCATGTTGGATGTTGGAATTATTTTCCCAGTGGAAGAGTCAGATTGGATTAGTCACATGCAACCTAAGAAAACTGGTGATATACGATTCTGTGTAAATATGAAAATTCTTAATGCATCCTATGTCCATGACTTTTTCCCTACCATGTTCACTAACGAGGTTCTGGAGAATACTGGAGGACGAGAAGCCTACTCTTTTATACATGGATTTTTGGCATCTCATCAGGTTTGGATCGTAGAAGAGAATCAAGACAAAACCACCTTTGGGACGAAATGGGGTTCCTTTTCTTACACAGTGATGCCATTTGGACAAAAAAATGCACACACAATTTTTTTCCCTGATAGTGGTCGCAACCTTCAAAGAATTTATCCATAAGTTCCTTGAAGTTTATTTAGATGACTGGATAGTGTTCAGTTTGCTGAAGGAGCACATGCGATCTCTTCTCTTGATGTTGTATTGATTTCATCAACTCCAAATTTATCTAAATTTGAAGAAGAGCATCTTTTGCACACCTTTTGGAACTCTATTGGGGAATGTAGTTTGTAAGGATGGATTATTAGTCTACGAAGATAATATTGTTTCCATATTGGATATAGTGACCCCCACCTTGATTGGTGAGCTATGCGCAACATTGGGTCATAGAGGATATTATCGATGGTTCATTTAGAACTATGTGAAAATTGCAGTCCCTTTGGAGAAGCTTTTGTGCAAAGATACCAAGTACATCTGGACATGGGACTGTCAGGAAGCCTTGGACACTCTAAAGGAAAAACGGGTCACTGCGCGGATATTACTTTTTCCCGACTGGTCTAATATCTTTCATGTTCATGTATTTTCATCGTCCATTTCCTTGGGAGTGGTCCTTGCATAGTCAGACGAAGGAAATATTCATCATCTAGTCTATTTTTCTAGTCGTAAATTGTCCCATGCTGAGAATAATTATGCAGCAACGTAGCGTGAAGGCCTCGCCATGGAGTATTCCTTGTAGAGATTTCGCCACTATTTTTTGGGAACCCCGTTTAAATTATTGTTCGGCACAAACCTATTTTGAGAAGGAATTAAATTATGGATGCAAGCCTATTTTTGGAGAAAATATCTATTTTGGGAAAGACCTAATTTTGGAGTGTGTGCAACATGTGGTAGGAAAAGCAACATGCAAAAGGAAAAGAAACACAGGCATGCAATCCTAACCATGATAAGTTTAGGGTTTTTGATAAGGATTGTAATGGCTATAAGCCTGAAAAATAGTATAAATAAGAACCTAGGAGGTCTATAAGGGGGGATGTTAGTTGAGGATGTTAAAGATTTTTATGTGGTTGATTGTAATAGGTCTTGTATAAGGGTTTAATAAGATAGAGTTGAGGGTTAGGTCACAGGATGAGGAGTCTGGTGTGATCTATTCTACCTCATAAAGGGTCCTTAACCCATATCGATTGTATTATTGAAGATGTCATGCACGCAACACAAGATTTTGCAACAGATTAAATAAAAGAGCAGAGAAGCCAGATCCTTGTGTACGTAGCCCTAGGAGGGGGTAAACCAAGGTAAAACCTGTGTTCTGTGTGATGTGTATTGAATGTTTACATTCTTTTAATGATTATCTTATGAATGAATGATTAAACTAGATGTATCAGCATGCATGCATAAGGCTAAAGATGAATGAATCCTAGAAATAATTAAAGCAATAACAAGGTTAATTCATAAAGAGGGAAGAACACAATCCCAGATACCCACTCATTCCAAGACTGCAAACACCTGGGTATTGCAGTCACCCATAAATCTATCTCAGGTGAGATTGCATTGTGCACCCTGTGTGCAGCGTTTCCTTCTAGTTTACCAGGAGGGTCAATAGTTTTAGAGTGTTTTTATGGAAACCTGTTGAAATTTGAACCCGGGTCAACCCAAGAAGAAGTAAGAAGAGAAAGAAAAAACCAACAAATGGTTCTGTTGTCGACTGTAACTACATAGGATTGAGTGAACGAGATCCGTGGAAGAAACACACGGAGGATGAAAGTATAGAAGGGAATGTTCAGGCCATGGAATCCAACAAAGGTGGAGATCGAAAGATGGTTGGAAACAAACAAAGTTGAGTTTTCGCAGAAGGACAACATAAACCCTAAGTTAACACCATGCAAATATCTCGAAAAATGTTTTTTTTGTGACTTGAATGAAGTATTTTTCTGTGATTTCATACATTTGTTGCAGGAGTGGTTTTTGAGGTTAAAATAAAACCACCCTACAAATCGAATCAGATAGTTGGAGTGGAATCCTGTGAAGATTGCACAGTTACAATAAGTTAATAGCAAATTTATGTGTGCAATAGATTTCTGGTTAGACAATATTGTTGCAAGGTTTATCACTGAATTTGTAGTAGATACTGTGAAGTCTTACACCATAGCAAAGCAGGATTTTCTAGAAGGACCTAGAGGTAGGTACATCAAATTGTTGTATACTGCAATCAATATTTTATTATATGACAACAATGTGATTACCATGAAATCAGACAACTAAACTTCCCTGCGTGCATGGGGGAAGGGGGGAAGCACTGACAGGAGGGTGAGAAATAGATGAAGAGATGGATAAGGGAAATAATAAGGAGGTCATGGACCCAATCATGATGGAGGAAGACTAGATAAAGAAGATAATGGAAAAGGCTAGAAAGACGCGTAGTGGAGTACCCTACCAATATAAAATGAATAAAAAGAAGAGAGCCATAACTGATAAGGAGGGCTTGGAAAGCGATGAAGAAGAGTAGAGGATCTTCGGGATGTGGAGAAGAATGAGGAAATCCTTCGTGCAACATATGAAAGTAAAACAGGAGGTCCAAGGGCAGGAACAAAATGCAGAACTCCAATCCAGATCATCATCAGTGTGGAACCAATAACCCGATGTGTGACTAGTACACCAAAAAGAACACCAGTGTTTAGACAAACAAATTTTAGTGAAAGGAAGACAACAAGACACACATCCAGTCAAGGAGCATCAACTGGAGGAGCTAGTTTAGGAAATATCTATTATCTCTGAAATTTCATCTACAACATTGCACGCAAATGGTTATAGAAATACAACAATGACAAACAACTATTAGTTCACCTACAACACCAAAATGCATTTCCAAGAGGCAAAAACTATACAATTGGGAAAAAAATTGACATGCGATAACTCACTAAAGGAAGCACATGCATAGTGCACAGACCAAAGAAGCTCGTAGAGTGCACAATGCACCATATGTGTGACTGTCCACGAGAAAATTCACACACTCATGTGAACGATGCATTTATGGTTCTTGTCGGCCCCTCAACTAGTTATGGACCAACTCGCAACTTGATTTGACCCTCAGATCTGAGTTGAATCCGAATGGGGGGTTGGCCAAGGACCAAAGGGTGCCCTAAAGGGACCCTTGTTCATACTAAGAACCAATTGAATATTTCCTTGAAGCAATTCTATAAATGGAGGCCATGGGCGCACTAAGAAATCAAGATTTTCATAGTATTGTTATGTTTCCTCAATCCTCCCTTGAGAATCCTCTTTTCTCCTTGGAGAATTCTAGCAACATTCCAATAGGCCATTCCACTCACCTCTCGAGGGAATAAGCATTGATTTCTTCATCATTTTGTTTCTTTTCTACCATTGTAAGAAGATCTCTCAATTAGGGAACTCAAGAGCCCTCCCAAGGAGGAAGAGGGGACTCATAAGTCCTCATTTCTCTACGGTGTTTTTCCAACTAATATAGTTATCCATTGGTGGCATAATCTTGGTCATTGGTTTATTGTTTATGGTTCTAAAAGTTTCTTATGAATTCTAGTTTTATTTCCTTATTTGTTTTAGTTTATTTAGTTGTTTATTTCATGTGTTTGGTTTGTTTAACCCATGCACTAACCTTTGTCTTGTCTAGCAGGACCAATTAGGCATGGAAGTGCCCTTGTTTTTCTCACCCAAGTGACGAAACAAACATAACATATTGGCAACCATACTGGGGATAGGTATCAATTTCCACCCTATTTGGGCTTAGAGAGCACTTCTTTTTTATCCATTTGTCTTGCAGGTACCAAAACTGGCCTAATCTTACCTTTCAAAAGCCAAGTTTTGAGCTAGAGGAGGATAATTTCACTCAAAATCCCCCCCACGATTCATATGAAAACGTGTGTTGGTATTTTAGCCAACAGATGCACACTCAGCGCATTGTGCGCCCAAAAGGATTATTTTCTCTGCGCATTCTGTGCACTGTGTTCCCAAAAGACTTATGTTCGTTGCGCATTCTACACACTATGCTCCCACTGTGCCTATATCTGAACTGTAACCCACACACATTTCCAAAGTTTCAAAAATTGTAAGAGTTTTTATGATGATTTGAATGCCCCTAGTCTTCAAAATCTTTCTTTCATGCAATTTTTAAATGCACTCCACTTAGACTCTTTTCCTTTATGAAATGTTAGCTAAACATAGGCACTTAGGGGGTAAAAAGAACCATATATTCTCCTCTTTTGACTTGGTTTCCACATGGATGGCTTGTTTGGTTTGTAAAAGTTAAGTTGAGATTATTTTCTATCACATATAAAAACACTTGCATTGGGACCATAAATCAACTTTGATCATTGAGTATGCTCTTCTCTCACACCATAGAGCGATCTTGAGAATCAGAAAGGTGGTTAAGGGGACATTTCATCTCCCTTAACAAAAAATCTTTAGGAGAAGACAAAGCCCCCCTAGGGCCCCTCTTAGTTTCTTTTTGAAATCATCTTAAATTTTTAAGGGCCCATACATGCCCACATGTTGCAAACTTAGGATAGTTTTATGAAATTGATTTCTTAGTTTACATCACTAGGTGAGTTTAAAGATCAAAGTAACGGGCCCATACATGCCCACATGCTTGCAATCTAGGATAGTTTTTCAATATTTCTTAGTATAAACAACATTAGGGAGTTTAAAGGATTGGTAAGGACCCATATGTCCACATGCTATTTCTTTAGGGATTTTAAAATTCCGTAAGGTTGTACCAATGAAATTTAGTAAGATAGGTAACAAAGATTTGTAAGGACCACAGGAAGTCCACATGTTGCAAATTTACACCTAAATTATTAAAATTTGGCACATTTTATCACTTTCTCACACACAAAGTCACTCCTCACTCACATAATTTCCATCTTCAATTGTGGAGGTTGAACTAGGTTTTTACCAAAGGAATTCTGAAACGTCCCACTATTTCTTGAAGAAATTATCCACACTCAGTTAATTCAAATGAGAATGGTTCACATCCCCATTTCTGAGGCCGAAAATCTAAATGTCGCACTTTGACCGAGGTACCTAATTAGAAAATTTAGGACATCTACCTAGGTGGAAATTGTGGGCTACAATTGCACCTTGATCAGATTTTGTGTGGCTATTGGGAAATATAGCCAGCTCTTTTGGGATATGCACCCTCTACCCCTCATTATAACTGATTATTTCATCCTTCACTAGTTCCTCTTTTGGTGGCTTCAGACCCCACTGTTTAGTGCTCTTGGGAGGTCCAATGCTATTTGAGAGGAAGGATGGTACATATTTTAGGACAAGAGCATTGGTTTTATTTGTTCCCCCACTTGGACAAAATCCACCTACTCACATGTATGCTTATTACAGTTGATTTATGTATGATGCTCATTTGATTACATGCAATTATGAGTTATATTGTGAAGGTCCAAATTATACAAGTCTCTTGTTCATTTATTTCTCTCATCACCATTTGCACACATTCACTTTGCTAGTCATACATCATAGGGAACCCACAAAACCCCTATCGTTCCAGACGCTTGCAAAATATCTCTCCTATTCTAGGAGGAGTTCCTAGTCTTGCTGACTCACCGACTCAACCATATCACACCCTTGTGAGTGCCACTATTTTGGGATCAACTTTACTTGGTTCCACTTTACTTGGTTCCAATTCCCAAAGCAATCCATCCACTATCTCTCCTTCACAAGGAGGCAGGGGGCAAACTTATTCTCAAGGGATAAGTACAACCCCACCAAATCCCCCTCTAGGGTCAGTTCCACTACCTGCTCACACCATGGTTGGAACTAATCCTCCACCACTACCTGCCATGCCATATTTGGCGTCTCTCAACATTCCTGATTTGAGTAAACTCATGAGTGATCCTATGATACATGACCCCACATGGCCCAATATCCCTACCAAACTACCTTCAAATATTCCAAAATTTGAAGGAAAATCGGGGGAAGATCTCGCTAACCATGTCATGACCTTCCACTTATGGTGCTCTTCAAACAACATCATGGATGACTCCATCCTCTTAAGGTTATTTCAACGAACACTCATTGTACCATCTACCAAATGGTATGTGGACAAAAAATCAAGATCCCACGTGACTTTTGAATCCTTGGACAAATCATTTTTGGCCTTTTTCCAAATACCAGTTCATCATGGCACTGGTTTAGAACTATTCTCTGAGTGAAAAAAAAACATCAGCTATGCATATTGCCGACCACATCCACAAATGGCGTCGACGACGTAGTTTATGTAAAGCAGAAACCACCAAAGAACAACATCTCGATTGGTTTCTAAAATCACTCATCTCTATACTTGCCAAAGATATGGCATCCACCTTCCCCCAATATAAAGAGGAACCCATCAGCAAGGCTCAACAGTTTGACCTCATTTATGCTCAGTCAGGTTACTTATACACCGTATTACCTAATGCACCCAGACCTGTATCATTTGGCTAGGACAAACCTGGCATGTCTCATGCTGCGGATGGGTTGATTGGTACCATGACACACCACAACCCATACATCCAACCACCACCTATGGAGGGCCATCTTATTACCCTCCTCCTCCTTACCAACAACCATCTCCTATTTCTCCCCCTCCACCCATGATTGGACCCTCTGTTACACATTATTTTGGTCACCTCAGTGATCACTTGACGACATGTGTTCATGTTCCCTAAAAATATTAAAATAGACTTTCTCCATGGGAAAAGTGATTTGATTTCCTTTGCCAAAAACCATATGAAGGAAGGTTGTCGCACCCTACTAAATACAGGGGGTGAAATGATGCCTGATCATTGCATCATGCACTATACATGGACTGCGACGTCGTCACATGCTACTCTTGCATAGGGTGCGACGATGCTTAAACGATGGGAAAAGTCAAATTTCATGAATGTTCTAGAAGGGGATCTTCTAGAAGATGAGGTGGCCTCTGATCGGTTTGGATCTTACTCACTTCTCTGATTTGGTGGGATCATCCTAATCTCCTTATCCATCTCTCTTTCACACTATATAAGGAGGTATCTCTCATGGAAAAGGATAAGGTTGAATAGGCTAATATTTGTATGGAGATATCTACTTTAGATTATGCTTGAGAGCTTTGCTTTAGTTCTTCAAGTTAGGTTGTGGATCTTCTTCATTCAAGCCATTGGAGAAAAGGTGTGTGTGTTGAAGCAAAGAGACATCGAAAGAGGACCTTGCAACATCAATGCATGGGTTGTATTCTCCACTTTCTATTCACTTAATACAGTAATGCATTTCTTCCCTATATAAGCACCTCATCTTCTATTGTGTAATTCATTGATCATATACATAGACTTCATTAAAATACATGTATCTTTGTTTTCCCTCTTTCTTGGTTTGTGGTTCTTAGACAATATTACTATTCTACAAACTCAAAGAAGGAGCTACAAAGACAACAATAGTGAGGACAAGCGTCGTTTAAAAGGTATGTCTCTTGTAACTCATTAAACTAGTTCATATGATGATGAAGTTTAAGGCGAATTGTGCATTTTGTTCTGTTTTTTTCTAGTTTCCCGTGGGATCTAGGGAGATCTGTTTATGTCTATGTTTACTGATTAATCCGATAACAAAATTGGCGACCATACTGGGGATATGACTTTATTTTGGTTTTTTGCCTCTTATTTTCTTTTAGCTTCCCTTATTTTGATTAAATTCATTCTCTGAGTCTGTGGGTGATCCATACTCCATGGGTTTGAAAGGTCAGTTAGATTTTTTGTATTTCTTCCATTTTTTCCTTAGTTACAGAGATCTCCGCACTGCACTATATAGGTAGACTGTGACGATCCTCTAACGTCACACTCTACTAGTGTAAACCAGTTCGACGACGTTGCACTGTGCTCTATTGGCAGCCCACGATTGTTACACATCAAAATTACTCATTACAATGATGGCCTAGTGTCATCATTACTAATGTCACAAGTCTCGCATTTCTCCCACAAGTGTCGCAAATATCATACTGTCCTATTGCCTATGTTGTGTCTCGAATGACATTGTCAAGAACACTTGCAAGACACCACAAAAGACTTGTTTTCATGAAGAGAAGTCATTTGACAAAGAGTACAAGTCTTTTGCCACTGAGAAAACCACTAAAAATCAATTTTGGAAGGCAACGCTCCCTTATACACTGTCAGGGAGTGCCAACGCGCTGTGACCTCTTTTGGAGGGGCGTTCCAATGCTCTGTGCCCCATTCTGAGCGAGCGCTGGCCTTTTTTGAGCGAATCTTTGGATTGTTGAGAGAAATCAAGGAAGAATCCATTCATTTCTAGAGTTGGTTGGGTTCAGATCTGAGGTCAAGGCTTGACCTTAGGAAATATCCACAACTAAAGGAGAAGAATCCTCAACTTATCCCAAGAATCTCTTAGGTGCTTATGCCTCTCCAAGCCTATATAAGGAGGCCTCTTCATGGTCAAAGGGGAGACATTGTGAAGTATCAAACTTATGCTCTCATAAGGGAGATATAATTGAAGCATCATCATTCTGTGTGTGGATTATTTGAGCAAGGGTATGAACAAAGAGAGCTTGGTGAAGCTTCTGCACCTACATCCATGGTTGTAAGCATCTCACTTTGTTTTCATTAATATAAATCTATGCTTGGCTTGTTTCCTTTAAAGTTTGTGTATGTTTCATGAACTTGTTTCTTTCATATATCCATTATGAAGATAATCATGTTAGTGTAGAATGTATCATTGTTATTTCTCATTGTATTGCAGGCCCTTCTGAAGAACTTGGAGATCAACATCAGCCTGGATCAAGCAAGTACAAAAGTCGGTGAAAGGTATTTACCCTTCTTCCTTCTTCTTCTTTGAATAGTTTAGCTTCATGCAAAGGAAATTCAGTGTCCACAATAGCACTTTTCTGTCTTGGTCTTAGGAGTCTAGAGCCCAAGAGAGAATCCACTTGTCTGCAAGGGGATTTATCTGTAACATAAATTAGTGACTCCGCTGGAGAATAACTTTGATTTATGTTTCCTTTCCTAGGTCTTGTTTTGGCCTTTGCCCATTCTTTGACCTTCTCCATACCGTGTCTCTGATTCTTAGATCTGTTGATTGGATTTTTATTTCATCATATTCATTCTGATTGTTTGAGTTTGTTTGAAATTTTGATTTTCTGGGCATTTTTCTGAATTTTTAGTGGCTAGCACTCCCCTGCCTCTGCCACCAGAGCGTTGGCACTCCCTACCAAGCTTACACAAAGTGTTGTAACACTCTAGTGCACTTGACACCAGAGCGCTGCCCCTTTTCTGTGGAAAATATTATAGGGTTTCATTATCTGATTTCATTTCTTGCTTTTGGCACTTGCTCAGGAGTCTTACAAACTCAGTACACCTTGGTCTTGGCCTTCAACACTCTGTTTTATGAGAATTGACCACCTTTTGTTTAGAATTTTAATGTTTTTTCCTTACCTTGAAGTCACTCTTTGTCTTTGACGATTTAGAGTCAACTTACTGTTTTCCTTTCATTTATCTGACTGAGTGGAATATTTTGTGAGGAATTTCAAAGGTCTATACACCATCTCATTTGATCTTTGAGGTCATCTTGTCGAAACCCTTTTTCCTTCTTTTTGAGTTTTTTTTGGTTTTCTTTTTGCAAGTTTTGTTATCTTTGTTCTTCTTGTTTAATCACGATAAGAGTGTGTTTTTGTTTGTGTGAAGTTTTATTATGAGTTTCTAAATCTCATTGATCTTAAAGTTCGAATGTCATAGGGATATTTACACCATATTGATTATCATTCACACATAAAGCAAAATGATACATTTTTTATGATTGTTTTTGGATATTAGAAAGGAATTATATGAAATATTTAACATTATACTGGATGTGATTAAGAAACAATTGATTGAGGATTATGCATCCTAGTGTTTGACAGTGAAAAGAACATTCTTCTCTTTCCCTTAAATAGGCATTCATTGAAAGAAAAGACTGCTTATCATTTTCTTAAGCATTTTTTGGGGATTGAGTCCTAATACCGTCAGTTTCACTTTCATACACCCTTGAGTAAAGAATAGCTGCAAAATTAACACTAATTAAAATTTATCCAGAACATTTTGTTTTTATAATATTCCACTAACATTAGACTAGGATTAGCACTTTGGATTGGGCTGTGAGTACAACTCTCTAGAGTATTCAAAACAAACACTAGCATCTTGCGATAGGGAGAGAAAATCCAATTGTCGTATATGCTTTCTAGGATCCCCCTCTCACATAGGGGTTATGCATGAGGTTGCATTCGAGAGAGTTACACAGATTATCCCTTCGTGGTTCAACCGTTTATAGTGGTCAGATTGTATATTAAGGGTTATTCTCACGTTTCAACTGGTTTCATTTGGTCTCGGTGCTTCGTGAAATCCAAATCCGTTCAGGGTCGTCTGGAGTTCTAATGGTCAACTTGTCCTCGGATCTCTTAAAGGATTTCGGACTTGTTATCCTGTTCATACGTTTAGACTGGACTGCTGATTGTACCTGCCAAGGGGCTGACTACGAGTTGGTGTCCTTAGTAGCCATAATGCTTAGGTACTTACACAAGGTGATGGTGAAGGGAATTCTCACCGTACTTGGAACAAACGTCGGTCAAACTCACTCGGGCTCCTTGGAGGGTAAATCCACAATTACTGCATGGAATCTTACACCAAGGCGCAAGTCCATTAGGAAGGTCGCCATCATAACTATTCCACCATATCCTAACCCCTTCTTGACTTGATCACGCGACGTTGGATTTCATCACCAACTAGTATGGTCATTGAGAGAAGGTTTTGTTTGCTTGGTTTGATTCCTAGATTTGATTAGTGTATGTTGTTTATTTTTCGTTAGTTGGCCATAGATTTTTTCTGTCGAATTTTTTCCACCAACATTAACCCTCCACGCTGTTCATGTAGGGTACAGGGACTTCCCCCAGAAAATATGGAAGATTCTACCCCTTTACCCCCTCATTCTATGGAGGGCTCTCCTCAACAGAGTGAGGTCCACAACATTATAACCTCATGGGAGGAAGTTTCCACCTCTTTAATTTTTTTTTGAATTGTTACAGATCTTATGGAGGCTTTCTGCATTCCTGCAGGATATGAAAGGCATTTTATCCATATGAATTCATTCAGAGAACTTGTTGTCATTGATCCTTCTGAAATTCTGACCAACTCTCATTCGAATCCTCGGGTTAGAGACCCCCTTTGGAATGCTGATATAGTTCAAAGCTCACCTCGCACGGTGCGAGACCTTTACGGATTAGGGATAGGCACCGATATACCTGTTGTATCCCAAATACCCAAAACATCTGTTACCTATACCGTGCCTTTAGATCATTTTACCGGTACAACTGTTAGTTCCATCACACCGTCCGTTGGTCCAAAAAAGTAGTCTATTGGTCCAAGTTCCACTATTTATCTCCAAATGGCCCATTCTACGATGGTCCCTCACGTTGCGACTATTCCCATCAGTAATGTGGTGGTTAGCCAAGCTCCCATTGGTACACCACTTTCATCTAGGCCTTCTTCGTCACTTCCCCTTGGGTACAGAGCATTGAATTCTTTCATTGTCAACACTACCCAAGTTATGCCCAGAAGTTCTATACCTATATAAAAAACCGGAGAAACCAGTCTTGGTGGCTCTAATCCATTAAGCGGCACTGGTCAGTCGTTCACGTCTGGTTTCCAAATTCCAGGGACTCAACCTCATGCTAGGGGGAAAACTCCTTTCGGAGGGAAACCTCTATTTGGAGGTCAACCTCCGTTTGGGGGGGAACCTCTATTTGAAGGGAAACCTAATGCTGGGGGGTAGCCTCAAACTGGAGCACATCATCAGCCTTATGGACAGAATGTGTCTACAACGCCCAATCCTTGGCACATTCCTTTTCCGGGAAATACACTATTCCTTGGGGGGAAACATCCTCAAGGACAACAACAAACTTATCCTCCTTATGGACAAAATGTCTATCCACCTTATGGAAAAACCCATCAACCGAATTATAATCCTCAAAACCTGCTAGGTTATCCTCCGCTCGCACATGTTTCTCAACCCTCCTCGAATCTCGTTTACTCTGGTCAGCAACAACCGTATGCAGGAGGACCTACTGGTTACAATTATCCACCTAACCCAATTTACGGTCCTACTAGTGTCCCTATGACACACTAGTATCACCCTCAGGTTAAGCGAAAACTATCGTTCCTTGCTACTCTGGATCTCCCAAACTTGTCTCGGTTGACCAATGATCCTATACATCATTATCCTTTCTGGCCAGTGATTCTGACTAAACTACCTTTTGATATTCCAAAATTTGATGGTAAACCTGGAGAAGACCCAAAAAATCATGTGATGAATTTCCATTTATGGTGTTCATCAAACTCCTTAATGGACGATTCTATCCATTTACGTCTTTTTCAACGAACACTTATGGGCTCAACAACCAAGTGGTATATCGAACTTCCTCATGGTTCTTTCCAAGATTTTAACTCCCTTGCCATGTCTTTTATCACGCACTTTCAACTACCCATTCGATACGAGATGGGTACCAAACTCTTTACCTCCCTTTGTCATACAAACTTCGTGCATATATCTGATCATATTCATGAGTGGAGGTGATGATGAAGGTTGATCAAAGAAATCATTCCTGACTAGTTATTGGCGGAATGGTTTACTAAATCACTATTACCCTTGATTTCTCGTGATGTTGCCATGGGTGGTGTAGTCACCGAGGAAGATGCCATTTCTCAGACTCAGTACTTATATTTTGTTTATTCCCAATCTAGTACTTTGTATGAGTTAATCCCAAATGCTACCCGTGCAAATACCGATCCATCTAAACCATCATCCACGTCACATACAGATGGAGTTATCGTCTTTGTCAGAACCCAATCTGTTTCCGAGTCGAATGGAACGAAAAATTGATCTACTCCATCATCCACTCCTAGTTCAACCACACCCTCCTCTACCTCCCCTCATACCCAAATATTTGAGGTGAATACAGTTCATTCTGCCCCTTCACAACAATCCGGAGGTAAGAAAAATACAAAGAACAAAAACAAAAAGAATAATAACAATGAACAACTGAAAGCTCAAAACCCACCGCCTGCTACCGAAAAGCAACCACAACAGAAACCAAAATTACCATATCTTATTTGTGGTGATGATCACTACACCCGAGACTGTCCACATCGCGATGAAGTGGCCAAAATATTCAAGGGGAATTCCCAACCCGCCGTGCTTACTCAACCTTTTCCTCAACAACAATCTATGGTTGCTCAAACCCCCTCTCCATGGGGCAGTTCCAACCACCCTTCTCATGATGAAGCCTCGACAAGTGCCCATATTTATCTATTTAATGAGATTTATTTAACCACCCACTCTACGACATACAACACACCAATTAAACCTGACAAAGGAAAAGTCCCTAATGGTACTTTACTGGATCCATCACCATCCTCCATTAGTCCTCCGTCTGGACCACTTCAGATTGAGAAACCTACGTTCGACTCTATCTTACACCCTCCTAAGAGAATTATCCGTAAATATACCTTTAATCCTAGTTTATGTGCCGCCCATAACTAGAACATTGTTGAACATTTGGCTCATGCACATTGTGTTATGTCTACGTTAGAAGTTCTACAACACTGCCCCAGTCAATGTAGAAAGCTCTTGGATACTATTGGCTCTTTTGATCCTGAGTCATCCAACATATCATGTTTATCCTGGACAATTATACATCTCAACTCTCCCACCAACTTGCTTTCCAAATTGATGTTGTTGTTCACAATCAACAATTTCACTGAACCATATTGGATGAGGGAGCCTCTAGTTGTGTCATGTCTTTATTGTGTTGGAGAGGTTTAAAATCACCCACACTTAAAAAATCCCCAACGATGTTACGTGCATTCGATGGGCGAGGTTTTCATCCCCATGGACTCTTGTAGTCCCTGTCCATCCAGTTGGGCAAAAAAATTGTCACCGTTGATGTCGAGGTGGTCAATGCTCCCCTCGATTACAACTTGTTACTTTGAAGAAGTTGGTTTTATGCTTTGGATATCATTTCTTCATCAGTATTTCGATGTGTACAATTTTCTCATCAGGGAAAAATTGTCACTGTTGATCAGTTAGACTTCTATAAATCCAACGCTCGCACTCCCGCTACCAACAATATTCCATTCTTGGGAGATCACAAGATCACGTATGAAAGTGTTGGTGTAGGCTTGTTAAAATATTCCACCCTCATGGGTACCTTCCCCGCACCACTTCCTCCTACCACACATCATATTGCCACAGTCAATATGATTTCGACTACAACTTATTAGTCTTTTTAATCATCTGATCCATGGATTGTACCTAGTCCTCTAGAGTTCGATGTTCTAGGTGACACCATGCCACTTAGTCCATCTGAGGCTTCATATGTTTCTATTCAATCAGCCTCTCCCTCTTCGGATGACCAACATCTCTTGGCACCCAACTCCTACTCGATGCCATCTTGTTTAAATTCCTTGACATCTACTTTTGACTACATTTCTCAAATATTTCCATCTGACGAATCTATCATGGAAATGCTTATCATTGACGACATACCTTGGGATGATAACCATCATTGATCCTCTTTTCTTCCACCTCTTGAATAAATACAGGAAGATATACACTCTATCTTCCCCCCCTCGATGTTGCCGACTTTCCACAATCACCCATACTTACACAAGATAATATTTCTGAGGGGAATTTAGGCAGCATTACCTCTATGGTTGTTATTGACATTTCGATTAAGGAAGGTGTCATGGAAAATATTAATCTCAGTGTTAATTTTTCGCACGAGGAAGTGGTTTCTTATACCGATTTATTTAAATAATTATGCGATGTCTTCGCTTGGAGATACGAGGAAACGCCAGGGATTGATCCTTCGATCATTGTGCATGAGATTAAGACCTACCCAGGTGTAAAAACTGTTCAATAGAAACTCCGCCCAGTCCATCCTAAGAAGACTGTGGTGATTAAGGCAAAAGTTGAGAAATTATTGAAATATGGCTTCATCTATCCCGTCCCTTTGACATAATGGGCTTCGAACATTGTTCTGGTTACTAAGAAGCAAGGGACCATTCGTGTTTGCGTTGATTATAGGGACATCAATAGGGCTTGTCTGAAATGCAACTACCCTATGCCCTTCATCGACCAGATCATTGACAATTGTGTTGGTAGTGTAATTTCCTCTTTCATGGATGGTTTCTCAAGGTACAACTAGATTGACATTTTACTTGTTGATTAGCATAAGACAACCTTCATATTCCCATGGGGAACTTTCGCCTATCAGAAATTATCGTTTGGCCTCAAAAACATTGGTGCCACATTCCAGCGGGCCATGTCATATGCTTTCCATGATATCAAACATATTGCATAACCCTACCTCGATGATTTACTTGCCCATTCATCCAGTCGATCAGACCATTTTGGTCATCTACAGGTTATTTTTCTTTGATTTCGGTTCTACTGCATTCGTTTGAACCCACATAAGTGTATCTTTGTTGTCAAATCAGGTCGACTCCTCAGCTTCATTATTTCCAAGGACGGAATTTGGGTGGATCCCTTAAAAATTAAGGCTATCCTTGCTTTACCTCCACCTAATAATTTGACACAACTCCAAAGTTTGCAGGGGAAAGCAAACTCTCTTCGTCGTTTCATTTGTAACTATGCTGAGATTACCAAAGGATTTATGTGATTGTTGCAGAAATAGGCCCCTCTCATGTGGGATGACATTTCTCAATGATATTTTGATGCTCTTAAGCATGCATTAACCAACACACCTTTTTTACATCCTCCAAATTACACGAAGGACTATATCCTTTACTTAGTAGCCTCTACTTCCACTATTTCTATGGTGTTAGTTCAAGAGGACCCTATCGGTGAGGAACACATGATATATTATTTGAGAAAAATTCTATCTGGTCCCGAGCTCCGATATTCACATGTTGAAAAGCTGGCTCTAGCAACCGTCATTGCTATCTAGATATTTTTTCATTACATTTTTCTATGCACCACAACAGTTATCACGGACTCTAACCCCATGTATCACATTCTGACACGTCAAGTTCTTGGGGGAAAATATTCTAAATGGATCGTCATCCTTCAAGAGTTCGATCTCGAATTTGTTAAGCCCAAAGATAAATAATCTTCAGTGTTTACAGAGCTTATCTATGACTTTCCCCATGCTGATGAAGATATTGAGCCCAGATATTCTCTCCCCAATGAGACTCTGTTCCTCATCAACACTTCTGACCCTTGGTATGGAGATATCCTTGTTTATCTCCAGACCCAACATTTTCAGCCCGATATCTCTCGTGAAGAACGTCGTCATATTCGCCATCATTCTCGTAGCTACCTTATCGTCGGTGAAACTTTGTATCGTCGTGGTATTGATACTATCATACGACGATGTTTGACTCATGAAGAGGTTGAACGTGTTCTTAATGACTGTCACCTTGGATCCTGTGGCGGTCATCTTTCTGGGATGGCTACAACTCATAAAATCTTATGTGCCGGCTATTTTTGGCCCTCTATTTTCAAAAATTGTATCGAGGCAGTCAAAAAATGCCCATCATGCCAAGTTTTTCACAAAAAGGCGCGCACCCACTCTGCTCCACTGCACCTCATTATTTTCATAGACCCCTTTTCCAAATGGGGCATTGATTTCATGCAGTGTAAGCCTACCTTAGCCAGGGGGCACGGTTATATAATCTTCGTCGTTGATTACTTTACAAAATGGGTTGATGCTATGCCTACCTTTCTGAATGATGGTCCTACTTCAACTCTTTTATTTTTTAACCAGCTCATCACTCATTTTGGTGTTCCACACGCCATTGTCATTGATCATGGTTCACACTTTAAAAACCAGATGATGAGTGAGTTGCATACCAAGTTGGGTTTTTTCCATGAGGATTCATCCCCGTACTATCCTCTAGCGAATGGACAAGTTGAAGCCATCAACAAGGTCCTTAAAACTATGATCCAACGGATGGTAGGGGAAAACAATACATCCTGGAATATACAAATTTTCTCCGCTCTCTGGGCCTATCGTACTTCAGTGAAAACTTCTACTGGATTCATTCCTTTCCAGCTAGTATATGGCATAGAAGTTGTTTTACCGATCGAGTGCGAAATTCCCTCGCTGAAACTCAAAGTAGAACTCCTGCCCCACACTTTTGTTGAATAAGAATGTTTCTTACAATTGACTAGGTTGGATGAAACATGTCGTGATGTTGTTGTCATTAATGAGACATATCAAAAGCGAATCAAGAATCAATACAACAAATCCTTCAACCCTCGTACTTTTGCAGAAGGAGACCTAGTCCTCGTTTATGACCAGGCTCATGATAAGTTAGGGACAAGTAAGTTATAACCTCTATGGCATGGTCCTTACATTGTGAAATGTGTTTTACATAGAGGTTCCTACAAGTTAGTCGAATACGATGGAACCTCCCTGGGTGAGCCCTGGAACGAGCTTTACCTTAAGAAGTATTATGCTTAGAACATCTAGCATGCGTGCTTTGTACACTATTGTATTTTATTTTAGTGTGTCTTTTTCTTTTGCGTGCTCAAGTTTTTTTCCCTAGCCACTTATATTGTGTCTTTTGTTTTCATGCATAGATGACATATTCCTTTCCTATCTTTGTCAGGTTTGCAGATGGTGTTAGTCGACACACCCAAAACGTTGCTTCTGTAGCTTGGTTCATTTACCACTCTGACGAGTTGGTGAGTTCTGGAGGTATTTTCTTAGGATCGACAACTAACAACATGGCAGAATATCATGTTGTCATCAGACTTTTAACTGAAGCCTCCTCCCTAGGCGTTTATCGCATGATCATCAACCTAGACTCCCAACTCATGGTCTGCCAACTTAATCAAATCTACACTATTCACAATCCTATCCTACTACGTCTCCACTTACGAGTTCGTTCTCTTGAACGAATGTTTGATTTTATTGAATACAAACACATACCAAGAGGAATCAATACCATTTTAGATTCGTTAGCTAATTACATCATGGATAGGTATCTCACACATAGTTAAGTTTTCATAAAGGAAATAAATCACATCACATATCATCATGTAAATTAAAACGCATCACATAAAAGACATCATTTAAAACATCATTTGGCACTGTAAAAACTCGAATATGTATNATGCCCATAATATCGTCATAAAGACTATACAAAAAAATATCTGTGAGTTCTTAGTCCTCCCGCATCATATTGTGCTGCAAGTAACACACCACCGCTCGGGCTACTCATCTCATTAAAGAGTTAATACTCTCAGGGACTCCCACTATGTATCTCTGCAAGTGCAAGGGTATGCCTTCCCTCTCAAGAGGAGGGATACTCTTCATCAGACCACGGAGGTTTGTCTCCACCTCTCGGAGACCCCCTGTTGCTACCTCATGAGCCGCTACTATCTGAACATCCCCACGGTGTCCCAATGTCTGTATCTCTGTCAGACGTTTTTCTCCCCTGTCTGCATGACAAAATGATACATCCGTTAGAAACTCTTCTATGTACCCCAAAAAAATAACATAAGTTTTAAAATATAAAAAAACACTTGACAAGATTTTTTTTGGTTTCTTACTTGATGCGTCCCAGTCCACCCCATCTGGAAGGACTAGGTCCATGCTTCCCCGGAAATCCACTCCGACGTATGGAAAGTCTTCTATCACGATCAATTGGCGTCTCAGCCAAGAGAAGAAATCACCAGTGAATTTGAACTCTGAATTTGAGCCTAGTCTCGGAGATAGGCTAGTCCATCGCTCCATACATGGTTCTCCCACTGGTTGTATTGCTAATGAAATTTGAGGTTGCATCTGAGGAATTCATTCTAAGAAGAACGAAACCAAGAATGAACCATACCCGAACTGCTTTTGTTTCCCTTCTCTGCATCTCGTAATTTGCTCCTTCACATTCTGAAGGAACCCTGCACTCTAGTTAAACAGTGTTGGCTCTAGACACTGTAAACCATAGGCCACCTGTGATCTTGAAAATAGGTGTGAGATGGTACTTCCCGCTATACTTGTAATGGAAAACAGAATGGACGAAAGAGGTAGATCCCTGATGTCTTTGATTGCGATTCTACCTCCCACTAGTCTCTTTCTTGGGACACAATGGTTTGCCAGGTACTCATCCATAGGCGTCGGAAGTGCCCTCTGTTTGGATAAAACTACGGGAGCCCCTATTTTCAAGAGACCCGTCAGGAAGTATACATATTCCAACTCGATGGTGAGAAGTTGCGTTTCGATTTGGAACCCTTGTTCTGCAACATTCCATAACCTAATCATATGCTCGAGATGAAGAATCTCTTTCTTCATTTTTTTTCATTTTAAAGAACTTGAGGAGACCGCAATTTCTCAATGTGGCCCATGTTCATGGACTTTGCAAAGAGGCCACATCATCAAGCTCATGCTCTCTTTCTTTCCACTCGATCATGATTATTTTTTAAGTCACCTGCAATCATCAACCATCAAAGTTCATTAATCACGTTTTTTTGGCAATTTTTGGGCAATTAAAAAACTTAAAAAAAATTGTTTGCTTTTCCTATGATCCCAAAACCCCTTTCATATGCACATCAATGCGCCAACGCATCCCACAGTGACCACCAGAGTGCTTTAAAAAATTAGAACGCACCATTCACGTTTTCAGAAAGCGTTGGCAATTTTTTGGGTGTTTTTTCTTGTGTTTTTGGGCAGCGCCCTCTTCACCACTACACCAGAGCGTTGGCACGCCTTTCATCAGCTTGTAAGGGTTCTATAAAAATTGGACAACACTTCCCCACTAAATCTAGAGGAGCATCGATCCCTTTTGGGCACTTGAGACAACCGAGGGCATCAATTTTTTCACCCAATCATTGCCTAAAAACAAAATTTGAACCATACAAATGAAAAAAAGGAAGAAGAGCACCAACCTAGTCCAAACGGTGAGGAAAATGGCTGGCTGTAGCTCCGGCACCGAAAAATGAAAGATTCACCTCCAAAGCACAAATTCTCCACTGCTACAAATATTTGCACAAATGAAATGGTAAATGATATTTTTACCCCATTTTACTATTATAAATTTCATTTTTTCCTAAGATATAGTTATTTTTGGGTTTTTAAAAATATTTTGGAGGCCTTATTAATACCCTGGAATGCAGTTTTGACATTATTGGTAGGTTTCAGAGCAGTTTTGTTCGTTTTTATCTTGTCGCATTCACAAGCGTAGTCTTAGTTCGTTCTCACACTAAAAAACATAAGAATGCACCGGGTAAAATTTTATCTCTTTTTTGGACCCGCATGGATACACAAAAAAGGAACCCCCTGGAGTCGTCTTTAAGCTCTTTTCAGACTCCCTAAACATGAACAGATTGCCAAGTGATCTTTCTTCCTCTCCCACTCGTTAAAAGGTATGAAAGGGCGTCTTTCGAGTGATAATTTATCTCTTTTTTAGCCTCGCGAAGCTAACATTACGAAAATGAACAACAATGGAGTCGTCTTTAAGTCATTTTCAGACACTCTAAATATGAAAAACCACCGATTTTACCTTCTCTGGACTCATTAAACAAACATACATTGAAGGGCCCATATGGGACCGAACCCTTACTTCTTCCAGTTCGTTAAACAAAGGAAGAGGGACTTGCCAAAGGTGAGTTATATCGAGCATGTGTTACCCTCCTTAAGCTCATTAAACTAAAAAAAGGTACTCGTCTATCTTGATGGGGGAAAATTGAAGGAAGAAAGCGAAGCAGTTTTTGAGAACATTACCAGTAATTCTTACATTCACCCTTGAACACGACATTTTATCTTTGCACACATTTTAATTCGCTAAACCTCTGCACTGAACCAATCCTTTGAGTTTCCATACTCCTTTGGGTCACCCGATGAAAGTCACAATATCCACTGCATTATCAAGTTTTGTTCTTTGTCAAGTTTCTACTATCATTCCTCAGTGTTCAAAGGAAGTATCTACCTCAAGAGTCAACCATCAAAAATTCTCATTTCAATACCCGTGTCAGTCCATGTTCATTTGATCTACCAATTACATCTCTGTGTCAGTTTTGTGTTGTTGATGGGGGATACACCAAGGCCCTCCTTCGACAAGTCTATTCCTGTCGACTTTCGCACATTATCCGGGAACTAGACTTAGAAACTAGTTAGTACATTAGGACCTGCATGCCTCAATGGTAGGCCTCCTCACGTCTGACAGTGGGTTTACATCATTGACCTCTGATCGGATGATTCCATGGATGTTCGACGTCAACTCATCCATTCACATTCGTTGGAATGTACTAGAGTACCTTGGGAATCATTGACATCAATAGTGATTTCCCTCGTGCTTGTTAACAGTTTACCTCATTGACTGGTAATCAAGTGGTTTCTGCCATGTTTGACATCAGGACATCTATTCACATGGTCATATTTGTACTACATCAGGATTGGTAAGAAGACCCTGGGTTGAGTCATCACTCTTATATGTATTTTTCCCAGGTTGTGACAAAGTTTCTTTTGAACGTTGACACATATATTGTTACATAGATCCACTTTGTATTGGTCGTGGCTATGTCTTGTCATCTCATATATCCACTGTGTATTATTCATGGATACGATTAGTTCAGGTTGTAGGAGTATAGATCCACATTGTATCTTTAGTGGCTATACATTTTTTTCAATATAATTATGGATCCGCAATGTATTTTATGGTGGCCATAACTTGAAAGTATTTATAGCTCAAGCATAGGTATGCCTGCCTTGGGTTTGAAACATGTCATAATATTTGTTTGATGGTTGTGTGCAGCTTCTATCAGGTCCTCGGAGTCCGTACCCTTGCTTGAAAAAGTCTACAAATTACTTCAGTCATCAGTTCTCATCTTCTAACTTCGCACTTTGGGGGGCAATCTGTTACACATCAAAATTACTCATTATGATGATGGCATAGTGTCTTCATTACCAATGTCGCAAGTGTCGCATTTCTCCCACAAGTGTCACAAATATCATACTGTCATCTTTCCTACGTCATGTCTTGGATGACATTTTCAAGAACACTTGCAAGACACGTCAAAAGACTTGTTTTCAAGAGGAGAAGTCATTTGACAAAGAGTACAAGTCTTTTTCCAATGAGAAAACCACTAAAAAATCAATTTTGGAAGGAAGCACTCCCCTATACACTATTAGGGAGTGCCGATGCTCTGTGACCTCTTTTGGGGGAGCGTTCCAACGCTCTGTACCGCATTCTGAGGGAGCGCTGACCTTTTTTGAGCGAATCTTTGGATTTTTGAGAGAAATCAGGGAAGAATCCCTTCATATATGGAGTTGGTTGGGTTCGGATTTGAGGTCAAGGCTCGACCTTAGGGAAGATCCACAACTAAAAGAGAAAAATCCTCAACTTATCCCAAGAATCTCTTAAGTGGTTAGGCCTATCCAAGCCTATATAAGGAGGCCTCTTCATGGTGAAAGGGGAGACATTGTGAAGTATCAAACTTATGATCTCATAAGGGAGATATCATTGAAGCATCATCATTATGTGTGTGGATTATTTGAGCAAGGATCTGGACAAAGAGATCTTGGTGAAGCTATTGCACCTACATCCATGGCTGTGAGCATCTCACTTTGTTTTCATTAATATAAATCTATGCTTGGCTTGTTTCCTTTAAAGTTTGTGTATGTTTCATGAACTTATTTCTTTCATAGATCCATTATGAAGCTAATAATGGTAGAGTAGAAAGTATCTTTGGTATTTCTCATTGTATTGTAGGACCTTCTGAAGAACTTGGAGATCAAGATCATCCTGGATCGAGCAAGGACAAACGTCGATGAAAGGTATTTACCCTTCTTCCTTATTCTTCTTTGAATAGTTTAGCATCATGCAAAGGAAAGTCAGTGTCTACAATAGCACTTTTCTATCTTGGTATTAGGAGTCTAGATCCCAAGAGAGAATCCACTTGTCCGCAGGGGGATTTCTCTATAACAAGGATGACCCTAGATAGTCGCACTGTGCTCTACTATCACCTGTGATGATTCCTGTAGGAATTGTTGGAGAGAGCCAATTTTTCTTTTTTCACCCAGTTTTGCCTCAATTTTCTGGGATGAACTTATGATAACAGTGATTGATTGATTTATAAGTTTGAAGCTTGCATTTGATTGATTTTCAGTAATTGAAAGTTTTTCTTTGTAAATTTTGCAAGTTTTGCTTTTGATTTTTGTCACAAGGGTATAATCTCTAGATCTTGGTCCCGATTGCTTGTTTGAAAAAGGGTCTTTGATTTATTTGGAGTTTTGGATTGTTTTCACTTTCCATATTGTTTATTGATTGAGAGACATTTTTGTTCGCATTTGGAAAAATACTTTCCTATCATTTTCATTTTTGTCTACATTATTGGTTTGATTTGGGATTTGTGTTGAGAGTGTTAATTTTATTGGATTACGCTTTCTTTTCTTCATTACATCTCTGATTTGATTTGAGAAAGAAAGAAATGAAGTCATTATTATTTTTATTAATATTTCATAAGAAAATTATTGCATTCAAAATATTTGTTAAAGGCGAAGATTGGAAAATTTTGTAGCTTGTGATTATTTGGAATTTTGGTCATTCAAAATTGAGAAATTGTGTTTTGTAGCTTTTGTATTTCAAAAAGAGATACCTTCTCCCTACTGTAATTAGAGTTCATTGAATTGAAAGATATCATATTCATCTCTTCTTGCATCTTATTGGGTCAAGGTCACATATGTCATTAGTTTCATTTATGTCTCCCTTTTGAGTAAACAACAACCTTTAAAATACAACGTAAATTTTAAATTTATTAGTAACTTTTATTTTCTAGAAATTCTCTTCACCAACATTAGCTAGGATAGCGCTTTGGAATAGGTTGTGATGTACACTCTCCAAAGAATAAAAAAAAACAATAGTATCTTGTAATAGGGAGAGTTCAAATCCACTTGCTACATTTTTTTCCGGGAAGCCCTTCTAACACAAGGGTCAATCATGAGGTCGCATTAGGAATGGCGGAGTTTCTCACCCTACTTTGGCAGTCTTGGTGTAGAGATTGTGCATATTATTGGGGGTCACTTGAGAATAAAATCCCGTGGGGACCTTCTCGAGTTGATTTCGGGCTAGATGCCCTGTCTTTACGCGTGGAACATACTGTCGACTGTTTCCCCATGCATCATTGTTGTAATTGGTAACCTTAGTAGCGTATCTCTTTAGGGTATTTAAACAAGATGAATGTGGAGGGGAAAGTATTCATGGTACCTGGAATCAACATTGGTCAAACTCACTCGGGATCCTTGGAGGGTATACCCATGATTATGTGTGGGAGCTTGCACCAGGGTGTAAGTCCGTTAAGTAGGTCGTCAATGTAACTTTTCCACCCGCTTTATCCCATCCCCTTCTTGTCTTGATTTCACAACATTGGATTTCATCACAAACTAGTGACTTTGAAATAAGAAGGTTGTTTTCTTGGTTTGATTTCTAGATTTTATTAGTGAGTTCTATTTGTTTCTCTAGTTCACCATAGATTTGTTTCATTATTTATTTTTTACAACCAACATCAGCCTTTGTCGTTCATGTAGGATTCAAGGGATACCTCCAGAAGATCCGAAAGCTTACCTCCCTTTGATTCCTAACTCACCAAAAGGCTCTCCCGAGGGAGCATTCAATAATGAAGTAGCCTCTAAGACTGGAAGTTCACATTCTTTGGAGGAATTCAGAATTCGTAATTCTTTAGAAGCATTCAGACTTCCCATAAATTTGTTATTGAGTGTTAGACAAGATCCACATATGCATTGGATGAACTCATCAGGAGAACTTGTTTTTTTCAAGAATATTGAAGTACCGACTGGACCTAATGCATATTCTAGAGTAGATGATCCACTTTTTCAAAGTGAATCATTTAGAACCCCGGTTCACACTGCCAAAATTTTTAATCCTAATTTTCCTGGACACAATATTTTGACACATTAGGAACGAGTTCTAATCAAACTATGGCATCGAAAATTCTTGAAATGTCTATCACCTATATAATACATTTAGATCATTTTACTGGCACAACCAGTAATGTCGTCACAGTTTCAGACCAATTGTTGGTTGGTTCTCACTCGATTCTTCCTCTCCAGATTGCTCATTCTATTATGGTCCCACAAGCTACAAATGTTTCTACTAGAAATGTGGTTATCACTCAAGCTCCTATTGGAACACCACTCCCGCTTAGATCAAATCTGTCACTTCCCCCTGGGTATAATGCTTTGAATACTTCCATTTCTATTCCTACCCATAATCCATCTGGAGGGTCTAGACTTTTTGTTCCTCCTGGGTATAATGTTGCTAGCCATTTTGTTCCTATGCCTACCCATGTTCTCTCTAGGGGGCCTTATGTTCCTCCTCCACCTCTGTCTGGAGGATATAATCATCCTAGCCCTAGTGGCTCCAACCTGGTTGGAGGCACCACTCATTTTCTCACTTCTGGATTTCAGATTTCTGTTGGAGGCCAACCTCAAGTTGGGTGGAAACCTCAATTTGGGGGGAAACCTCAAATTGAGAGACAACCTCAAGTTGGGGGGAAACCTCAAGTTGGAGGCCATAACCCAATTTATGGAAAAAATATACCTGCGTTACAATCTCAACCTTTGAATATTCCTTTCCAAGGAAATCCACAATCATCTGGGGGGAAACATCCTCAAGTTAATGCTTTTGTACCCCCTAATCTCGGGAAACCGTATCCAGGTTCTATGAATCCTACTTGGGGTCAAAATTTTCAGTCTATTGTTCCTTTCTAAGGGAACTTACTTAATCAAAATCCTCCACATCCGAATCTGTCAGGACTGTCTAACTACCTACAGATTGCTTATGGTTCAACTGGTATACCTATGGGACTACCTCCTCAAAACTACCAGTTTCCTCAAGTGAACATACAGTTGCCTTTCCTTGCTACTTTGGATTATCAGATTTATCTAGGATTTTGAATGATCCTATTTTTCATTCTCCTTATTGGCCTGTCATATTGGCCAAATTACCATCCGACATTCCTAAGTCTTACAATCGATCAAGAGAAGACCCAAATAATCACGTCATGACTTTCCATCTTTGGTGTTCGTCCAACTCATTGATGGATGACTCTATAAGATTACGACTTTTCCAACAAACTCTCACGAGTTCGGCAACCAAATGGTATATTGAATTACCGCGAGGATTATTTAATGAACTTAACACTTTATCCATGGAATTCTTAACACATTACCAGTTGCCAATTCAATACGAGACATGAAATTTTGAGTTCTTTTAAACAGTCCTCTTCGACTCATATTTTTTTATCATATCCATGAGTGGAGGAGGAGAATACATTTAATCAAAGTTCCCCTTCCTGATCAATTATTGGTTGAGTGGTTTACCAAATCACTCATTGGGCCTATAGCGCATGATGTTTCCATGGGTGGTGTCATCACTTAAGAGCAGGCAATTAGTCATGCTCAATATCTAGATCTTGTTTATTCGCAAATGGGCATGCTTTACGACTTGATCCCTGATGCTCCTTGTCCTTCTACGAATCCTACCCGAACACCTCCAGTAGCTTCTCATGTTGTTGATGGCATGATTGGCACCTTTCATGCTGAGCCTTAGTCTACACAAGTCGGTCATACCAATGTTGGAAATATAACTGAGAGGGGGGGTGAATCAATTATAATATAAGCTTAAAACTTTTTGTTCTTTTCTAAATCTTTCTTAATTATTATTTAATGTGTTACTGATAAATTAACATGCATAGATAAACAATATTTGAACCATCACACAGAATACATAGAGACACATATTTCTCATGAGGAAACCCATAAAGGGAGAAAACCTCTTCTTTTTAGGATGTCAATCAAGCTCCAACTTTCATGTACATCACAGTCTTTGAGCTCCAACTCAAATATGAGGCTACAACCTTTGATAGAAATCTACAACTTGCATAGAGCACCAACTCTCAAATTTCTCTAGAACCAACTAAATAGAAGCACCAACTCCCAGGTTTCTCTAGCACCCACTAGAAGGAAGCACCAACTCCCAGAATATCTTCTAGCACCAACTAGAATTTAGAGGACTGCAATCCTCCCTAGCACCACCTTAACACCCTGATTGAACCTTAAAAAAATTTACTTACTTTATCTGTCTCTGATATGGTCTGTTACAACTCCATGACTCCTTTTCCTTCTTCAGCCTTTATCCTCTATTCTGCTTCTGCATCGTTCAACTCCTATCTCTGCTCTTTTTTTTCCTGCGCTCAACAACAACTATTGTTCAACTTCTCTTCTTCCTTTTATGCTCTCTGCTACCTCTGCATACTCTTCACTACACCATCGATATCCACTTTTGATTCTCCACTATGTATTGTCCTACCCACATGCCTCACTCTACAAAAGACACTATGTCTCTTCTCTATTATGCATGTCATTCACACGGCGAGATCTATGCCTTATCATCATCCGAAACATTCATCTTCTCTGGTCGCTATTCAAGGTTCTTTGGCTTCTCTGGCAGTTATCCTTAGAATATTTTTCTTCTCTGTCAGTCAAAATTATTCGTCTTCTCTAGCAGTTACAGTCAGTCGGTTTTGGCTCCTTTGGGTCCTAAGCCTCTTCCTTCTCATGACCTTCGGTGGTGACCTGGGGACAATTACTTCAAGACTTTGTGTTTTGGGTCATCTGTTGACTTCGACTCTTCACGACTTCGACCTTTGGGACTTTGGAGCTTTTGTCTTTTGTTGGTGGTGAAACTCCTGAATTAAATCTCCCAAAGTGACGTAACTTATTGACGTCGCGTGTTAACATGGAATGAGCCAGTTTCCTCTTGACACTTGTCATCATCTGATTATGCCATGTCTTCTTCCTGACGTGGTATTCTGACGTGATCTGCCATGTGTGCTTACTGGTGTGGTCTGTTGATGTGGTTTTCCATGTGTCCTTGTTGATCCGCTCTGCTGACGTGGTCTACCACATGTCCATGTTGACATGGTCTACCACATGTCCTTGATGACATGGTCTACTGACATATATCTCCCTGATATAACGATCATCGTATGATCTCTAGATCTGATGGTCGTTATTCATTTCAAATTTTTGGGCTTCGAGTTTTTCAAATATCAAACTGAAACGCTTTAACTCCTCACATATTTATACCTGAACTAAATGTTGTTCATTGATCATGATCTTAGATTTATGGCTCGATCTATCTACGGTGAAACTTTTTAAGCTTATCATGTTCTTCCACTTGAAAGTGATCCAACGACTGACGAAAATTCTCATTTTTGGAATTTCAAATCTCAAACTTTCAGGAGCGTAACCTCCTTGCATCTTTATATCTGAAGTGAATGATGTTCATCAATCATGTTCTTAGATCGATGGATCGATCTATATATGGTTAAGATTTTCAAGCTTATCCTGTCCTTCCACTTGAAAATGATCCAACAGCTGAAGGGAATTCAGATAATCAAATTCTCAATCCTTTATCCCCACTTATCCTTTCCTTCCATCAATTCAATCAGACGGTTGTTAGTCCTCTGGATCAGTGATCCAACGACCACTGTTGCTCTTCCTCCTGAGCTTCTGATCTCTCCAACTTAGAATATTTTCTAAGTGTTCACGGGTCTCGACCTTTACTCCTCCTATTAGTCTGTCTCTTGGACCTCATCTGCATTTTTGGAAATTGCTATCTCTTCTGAGATTTCTCGTCTTATGCACTCTCAAGGTTTGGTTCACTGTTGTTTTTTCCATCAATGACAAGCACATTCTTCTTGTAAACATGCCAACAATCTCCTCCTTTGTAATTGATGGCAACCCTGAAAGACTACACTATTCAGCTTAGACCTCTCCAACTATAGCATCCAAACCATGCCTTTTCTTCCCCTTTGACATCAATGTCAAAGAAAACATGCCCCCTCTGAGTGATTGCATTATTTTTTGGAGGTATCATATATTCAAACAACACATACTCCCCTTGATAGGGTGGACCTTTTAACTTGGTAACAGGGTCACTCCCAACTTCTGGCATAGATACTCAAACTGATCTTTTGCAAGCGGTTTAGTGAAGATATCAACAATCTGATATTTGGATGGATTATAATGCAAAGAAACAACAGTGTTGGTCACCTGTTCCCTCAAGAAGTGATACTTGATGGGTATATGCTTTGTCTTGGAGTGAAATACAAGATTCTTTGACACACTAATTGCACTAGTATTATCACAGTGGATTGGGATTGGTGCATTATACTTTACCTCCAAGTCTGCAAGTGTCTGCATCATCCATAATACTTGGGTACAGCAAGTGGCAGCTGCAATGTATTCAGATTCTGTAGTTGATAAGGAAATGGAGCCTTTCTTCTTGCTCAACCATGCTACAAGAGAATCTCCTAAGACTAATGCACCCCCACTTGTGCTTTTCCTTTCATCCACGTAGTTAGCCCAATCAACATCTGAATAGACCGATAGTTGAAAATTTTGATTCCTAGGATACCATAGGCCATAGTTCATTGTTCTTTTAAGGTATTTGAATATTCTTTTGACATCTAACAGATGACTCTGTTTAGGTGCGGCCTAATATCGTCCTACCATTCCAACAACATGCATTATGTCTGGACGGGATGTTGTGATGTACAATAGGCTGCCTATGATAGACCTATAGGAACTCTAATCAACATCAGGTGAGTCATCATCATTTCTTAACTTGCATCCAGTGACCATAGGTGTGATCATAGGTGTAGAATATTCCATTTGAAACCTTTTCAACATTTCTCTTAGATATTTCTCCTGAGTAATAAATAATCCTTCAGACCTCTGAGTAATTTGCAGACCAAGAAAAAATGAAAGTTCCCCTATCATAGACATTTCAAATTCAGATTGCATGGTAGAGGAAAACCATTGTACCGACGAAGAATTATTGCTTATGAAGATGATGTCATCTACATAGACCAACACAATGAGCAAATCATTACCCTCTGTTTTGATATATAGATTTTTGTCAATTTTTCCTCTCTTGAATCCTTTGTCTTGAAGATACTTATCTAGTTTATAATACTAGGCACGAGGAGCTTGTTTCAACCCATATAAGGATTTCTTCATCTTGTAGACAAATTCAAGGTTATCTAACACTTGGAAACCCTCTGGTTGTTCCATATAGACTTCTTCTTTTAGATTTCCATTTATAAAAGATGTATTGACATCCATTTGATAGACTTTAAATTGTTTATGACAAGCATAGGAAAGAAACATTCTAATAGCTTCTAATCTTGCTACATGCGCAAATGTTTCATCAAAGTCCAGTCCTTCTATTTGAGAATATCCTTTGCAAACCAATATAGCCTTATTTCTTACATTATTTCCTTTCTCATTTATCTTATTTTTGTATACCCATTTGGATCCTATTACATTTTTATTTGATGGCCTAGGAATGAGTTCCCAAGTGTCATTCTTTTCAATCTAGTCCAGTTCCTCATTCATTGATTTTAACCAATTTACATCTTCACTGGATTCATTGAAGTTTTTTTGTTCCACCATGGATATGAAGGCTATATGTGATTTCTTGGTATCTTTTATTATCCCCCTCCTGGTTTGTACACCTTTGTCTTTCTCACAAATTATTTGAATTTCGGGATGATTCTTTTGAGTAATTTTGGAGGAAGGATTTGATGTTGATTGTTGTACTGAATCTTCTTGTCTGGGTGTATCTTATCCACCTGATTCATCATCTTCTTGTGACTCTGGGATTTTTTGCTCTTCATTTTCATTATTATCATCATCATCTTCATCTAGCTTAGTTCTTATTCTCTGTTGATCTTTTACAGGATCTTCTTCATCAATTCAAACATCAATACCATCTACTAATTTATGCGTTCTTTTGTTAAAGCATCTATATCCTTTATTGTTCGTTGCATATCCTAAGAAGATACCTTCATCAACTCTACTATAAAATTTTCCCAAATGATCATAATTATTTTGATGTAGCATTTACTTCCAAATACTTTGAAATGTTTGATGGATGTAGGTCGACCAAACCACAACTCATGTGGAGTTTTATCACTTTCCGGCCTTAGATGTGCTTTGTTTAGAATATGAACAGTTGTGTGAACAACCTCCACCCAGAAGGTTTGTGAAATGTCCCTTTCATTCATCATAGCCCTTGTCATCTGCTGAACAATTCTATTTTTGTGTTCTGCAAATCCATTTTGTTGAGGACTACCTGGAATAGTATATTCTCTTTTAATTCCATGTCTATCACATAATTATTTGAAATATTTTGACATAAATTCTCCTCCTCTATCTAAGTGAATTGCCTTTAACTTTCTTCCTACCTGATTCTGGGCTAATGCCTTAAAATTTTTGAATTTCTCAAATGCATCATATTTTTCTCTCATAAAGGGAACCCATGTACGTCTAGAGAAGTCATCAATGACCAGCATAAAGTAATGTTCTCCTCCAGTTCCTTCTTTTTGTGATTTTCCACACAGATTCATATGAACAAGTTGAAGCAGTTTCTCTGAAGATGTGAAACTCTTTGATTTGAATTGAGCACGAGTCAGCTTCCCCATTTGGCAGGACTCACATACTGAGTTATTAGGCTTATATATTTTTCGAAGGTCTTTCACAACACCTTCATTATTTAGTTTGACAATGTGATCAAAATTCAGGTGTCCAAGCCTTCTATGCCATAACCAACTTTCATCAATTTTTCTTAAATTACATTTCTCCTTATCTTCCTTCAGAACATATACATTTTTTTTCAGTTCTAACCCCTTTTGCAAGAAGATATCTTGTGTTTACTGTCTTTATTTTACATGTATTGGTAGTGAAAGTGACTTCACATCCTCTATCACATATCTGACTGACACTAAGAAGATTATTCTTTAAACCATCAACAAATAATACATCTTAAGCTTTGATTCTTCCATTACTTAATCTTACTAGACCTTTACCTCTAATCATTATTGGAGCATCATTTCCAAAGGTCACACTCCCTGATTTATTTTCCTTAAGTGATAGGAACTTACTCTTGTCGCATGTCATATGACTGGAGCATCCGATGTCAATATACCAGGAGTCTTTTTGTCTTTGAGATGAAAACACCAATCCACACTTGTTATTTTCATTCTTCTTCCAAACCTTGACGTTTTCAGCTTTGTGATTTGAATCTGGCTTATAGTTATTTAAGCGTCAGTCTACATCTTTATGTCCATAATTATGGTAGATGTAACATTTTGGTTCATTGAATAAAGGATCACAACGATTTTTATGCTTATTCTACATCTTTTTCCCAGCCATCACATGATTTGGAGTCTGTGGTTGTTTGTAAATTGGTTGTCTCATTCTTTGTTGAGACAAGTATTTATTCCTTGGTTGTCTTGATTTCTCATGTCTAAATCTTAGAGAACAATTTACAGCTTTGTGGCCAAAGTTAGAGCAGTAAAACAATATCCATAGAAAAAATATTTGTACCTGGAAAATGGATTTCTTCTTTGAGCAGGTCTATTTCTTCCACGCGGATGATTTTATTGAGTAGAGAGTGTATTATTTATTTTTTCTTCAGATTCAGTTCTGGTAGATTTTCCTTCACTCCTTCTTAGCATTTGATTCTCTTCCTTTGTTTTTGCAGGTTTGTTGTTGTCAGTAGTTGTAGATTTGGAAAAATTTGTGGATTATTTGTTTCTTAGTTGACCACTGCTTGATCCCTCTTCATAACCCAAACCAATTTTCAACTTTGAATTCCTTTGTTGATTTATAATGGAGGCTAATCCTTCTGAGGCTTTAATACTTGTTAGATTCTGATGATATAAGGCCTAGAATTTCTCTAGATCTTTTCTGACAGTCACTACTTCAACTTCCAATTTTTCACCTTTTGTTTCGGCTTCCTTCAATTGTTGTTTGAGGATGTCCTCAATATTATTAACTTATTCTAGCTTAACCTTCAACATAATAATTTCTTCAGATGGTTCCTTGCATGTTTTCTCATATCTGAGCAGTAACTATTTTTGTTTTCTTTTCTTTTCTCTAAGGTTATCAATCTCTTCCATGGAACTGACAAGTTCTCCTTCAATATCTACTTTTGCTTCACAGTCAACAATCTCACTTCTTGTATCTTCAGTGTTTAGGTATTCTAAAGCTATTAACATGATATAACTTATTTTATATTCAATAGAAGAGTCACTGCTTTCATCATCTAAGGGATCATCATCATTGTTTACTCAAAGGCTTTTCTTCTTAAAATTATTCTCCTTATAGACATTTTTGTGTTTGTGCTTCTCTTCATCGTCATATGTCTAATCCTTTATTTTGTGAGGACATTTAGATGCAAAATGACCTATCTTACCATATTTGAAACATTTGAAGGGCAATTTACCTTTTTATTTTCCTGATCTGATCCTTTCTTTAGTGTTCTCACAAAATTTGTTTCAATCTCATCTATATCAGAGTCTTTGTTTTTCTCTACTTTAAAAGATGCCTCTCTTGTAGTGGATTTACCTTTGGTGATTCTCATTTCATACGCAGTTAGGGTTCCAAGAAGTTGATCTAGTGTCAACGTTTTGAGATCATTTATTTCCTCTATAGCAGAGACCTTTGAGTTAAATCTATCAGGGAGAGATCTCAGTGATTGTTTCACCTAGGCCTTTCATAGTGTTGACAAGTTCTTCTATACATAAGAAGTACTTACTGATATTTTCATCTTCATCCATATTTAACTGCTCAAACTTTAGTATGTGAGTCTAAAGTTTTGCGTCTTTCAATTTTTCATCACCTTCATAACTACTGATCAGCTTGTCCCACATAACTTTTGTTGAATCACAGTGCATGACTTTGATAAACTCTACTTCTGAAAGCCCACTCAGAATAGCATTCATAGATTTAGCATTGAAGCTAAATTCTAGCTTGTCATCCTTATTAGCTATTACACCTAGCTTTACATAACCAGTCTCTACCACATCCTAGACATCTACACCTAAAGACATTATGTAGGTTCTCATCCTAACTTTCCAGAAGGCAAAGTTTGTTCCATTGAATAGGAGGGCCTTATTGGTTGAAGTTCCTTCATGACTTGTCATGTTTAAGCTTACTAATCTACCTTTAAATAAAAGGAACCTTCTCTGATACCAATTGTTGGAAATATCACTGAGAGGGGGGGTGAATCAATTATAATATAAGCTTAAAACTTTTTGTTCTTTTCTGAATCATTCTTAATTATTATTTAATGTGTTACTGATAACTTAACATGCATAGATAAAAAATATTTGAACCATCACATAGAATAAACAGAGACACAGATTTCTCATGAGGAAACCCATAACGGGAGAAAACCTCTTCTTCTTAGGATGTCAATCAAGATCCAACTTTCATGTACATCACAGTCTTTGAGCTCCAACTCAAATATGAGGCTACAACCTCTGATAGAAAGATACAACTTGCAAAGAGCACCAAATCTCATATTTCTCTAGCACCAACTAGATGGAAGCACCAACTCTCGGGTTTCTCTAGCACCCACTATAAGGAAGCACCAAATCCCAGAATATCTTCTAGCACCAAATAGAATTTAGAGGACTGCAATCCTCCCTAGAACCACCCTACCACCCTGATTAAATCTTAAAAAGATTTACTTACTTTCTCTGTCTCTGATATGGTCTCTTACAACTCCAGGAATCCTCTGCCTTCTTCAGCTTCTATCCTCTGTTTTTCTTATGCATCATTCAACTTCTATGCTCTGCTCTTTTTCTTCCTACACTCAACAAAAACTATTGTTCAACTTCTCTTCTTCCTTTTATGTTATGTGCTTCCTCTACATGATACTCTTCACTGCGCCATGATCTCCACTTCCGATTCTCCACTACGTCTCGTCCTACTGACATGCCTCACTCTACAAAAGACACTTTGTATCTTCTCTATTTATCATGTCATTCACACGTCGAGTCCTATGCCTGATCATCATCCAAACTCTTCATCTTATCTGGTCGTTATTCAAGATTATTTGGATTCTCTGGCAGCTATCCTAAGAATATTTTTCTTCTGTGTCAGTCAAAATTATTTGTCTTCTCTGACAGTTACAGTCAGTCAGTTTTGGATCCTTTGGCTCCTAAGCCTCTTCCTTCTTGTGACCTTCGACGGTGACCTAGGGCCAATTACTTCGGGACTTTGTGTTTTAGGTCATCTGTCATGAGTCACCCCGACTCTCCCAACTCTCAATCTCCCAAACTTTGAAGTGGAGCTTAGCGACATGATATCTCCTCCCTCAATATGACCTTGGGTGATGAGCTCATGTGACCATGCGATTATAGCGCTTCCAAAGGTGCTTTAGGCCAAACTTCTTTTCACCTTGCAATTTACCTCGAGCCTCTAGGTGTCATTTCTCCAAAACCATGGTTTCGATTGTGGCCCATCCTCATCTCATTAACGTTGGTGCACCTTTAATCCCCAAATGAAATGGGACCGTCGATCTCATGATCTTGATGGTGCTCCTGAACTGACAGTTCAAATATGTCCTTCCTGAATCAACGACTGTGAACTACTTCGTGATTCGAGCTCTGGGAGTTTCAAGTTTCAAATCTCACTTTTTCCATATGACAATCTTCCGGAGTGAAAGATCTATTAACACATGTCTCCCTGATTCTATGATTAGGATCTCCTCCACGAGTTCGGCCTTCAGGACTTTCGATTCTCAAACTCTCGTTTCTTTCGAACGACAATATTTTAGAGTTGATGATCCATTGACGCATGTCCCATTCAAATCAACGGTCGAGATCTCCTTTGGGTCTTCAGACTTCAGAGATTTCAAGTCTCAACCTTCACACTTTCTTGAAGTATTTCCCCCGAATGCGTAATATTCTGACACGTACCCCTCCTGGTGATCAATGACCATGGTCTTCTTTGGGTCTTTAGTGTTCGAGACTTCGGGACTTTAGTCCTTCAGCACTTCATCTCTTCGCGACTTCGGCCTTCAGGACTTTGGAGATTTTGTCTTTTGTTGGTGATGAAACTCCCGAAGTAAATCTACCAGAGTGACGTAACTTATTGACGTCATGTGTTAACATGGCATGAGCCAGTTTCCTCTTGACACTTGTCATCATCTGATTATGCCATGTGCTCTTGTTGATGTGGTATTCTGACGTGATCTGCCATGTGTCCTTGTTGATGTGGTTTGCTAACGTGGTCTGCCATGTGTCCTTGCTGATGCGGTTTGTTGACGTGGTCTGCCACATGTCCATGCTGACGTGGTATGCAACATGTCCTTGCTAACATGGTCTGCTGACCTAGATCTCCCTGATCTAATGGTCATCGTATGATCTCCAGATCTGATGGTCCTTATTCATTTCAGATTTTCGGGCTTCGGGTTTTTCAAATATCAAACTGAAACGCTTAACCTCCTCGCATATTTATACCTAAAATAAATGTTTTTCGTTGATCATGATCTTAGATTGATGGCTCGATCTATCTACGGTGCATAGTTTTAAGCTTATCCTATCCTTCCACTTTAAAGTGATCCGACGACTGATAGAAATTCGCATTTCAGGAATTTCAAATCTCAAACTTTCAGGAGTGTAACCTCCTTGCATATTTATATCTGAAGTGAATGATGTTCATCGATCATGTTCTTAGTCATCGATCATGTTCTTAGATCGATGTCTCAATCTATCTATGGTTCATATTTTCAGGTTTATCCTGTCCTTCCACTTGAAAATGATCTGACAGCTGATGGGAATTTAGATAATCAAATTATCAATCCTTTAGCCACGCTTATCCTATCCTTCCATTAATTCAATCTGATGGTTGTTGGTCCTCTGGATCGGTGATCTGACGGTCACTGTCTCTCTTCCTCTTGAGCTTTTGATCTCTCCAACTTAGAATATTTTCTAAGTTTTCACAGGTCTCTACCTTTACTTCTCCTACGAGTCTGTCTCTTGGACCTCATCTGCATTTCTGGAAACCTCTATCTCTTTTAAGATTTCTCGTCTTCTGCACTCTCGAGGTTTGGTTCGTTGTTGTTCTTTCCATCAATGACAAGAACATTCTTCCTGTAAACATGCCAATAACCAATCCCAAGTATACCACATCTAATGTACAAAATACTCCTACTCCTACTCCTTCTCCCGATAAAATTTCTGAACTTAATTCAGTTCAATCTACACCTACCGGTAAAAATCAAAATAAAAAGAAAGGGAAGGATAAGAATAAGGAGGAAAAAAATAATAATCAACAATCTAAGAAATCCAAAACAAAACATGCCGATGACAAAGATAAAAGTAAACCTCGTTACCCTTTCCTTATTTCTGGTGAGGATCATTATACGAAAGATTTTCCATGACGCACTGAGGTTACCAAGTTCCTGCAAGGGACCGGGAAGCCTTATACACCCTCAGTATTGTCAAAACCATTTTCTTCTTAGCAGCAGGCCCGATTGGTCATTCATGACCAAAATTATCCTTCTACCACGTATTATGTCCTTATGTGTACTGGTGACTCCAAGAATAACTAAGTTGCATTCGCAAATCGAGCCAAAAATTATTCTCCTTCGAAAGAGAAAGTTGATGATTTACCACCTTCATTGGTTCAACCTCCTCCTCCAACTTCACCTTCAACCGGTTCTCGTCATCTCAAACGACAAGGTCTCAATACAGTTCTTCATCCTCCTCCCAAGGGTGTTGTTTGAAAGTCTTCATTCAATCCTCATGTATGTGCTGCTCAAAACTATAGTATTGTAGAAGACCTTGCACAAACACCCTCTACGATGTCGACTCTCAAAGTCCTTCAAAGTTGTCCTACTCAACGGAAGGCATTGTTAAATGCTATTGGTGGAATTGATCCTACCGATACCAATTTGATAATCTTTGACTTGGAATATCATATTCCAAGGATTCCTCCTTAATTAGCGTTTCAAATCCAAGTTGTTGTAGAAAATATGAATATTTTTCGAATCGTTATTGATGAAGGAGCTTCGACTTGCATTATGTCTGTTACTTGTTGGAAATCTATTGGCTCTCCTACCCTTACCGAGTCACACAATACTCTTAAGGAATTCAATTGTACAGGGTTTAAAACTTACAGTTTTCTTCCTTCGTTTTCTATTAGGTTAGAATATAAGGCGGTTAATGTCGAGGTCGAGGTCTTTGATGCACCTCTTGATTACAACCTTCTACTTGGCTGTAGATGGATTGATTCCATGTGCGCAGTTGTGTCTACCCTTTTTCGTGTGTTACGTTTCCCTCACCAAGGAAAGGTCATTATTGTTGACCAACTGCCCTTCTTTAATACTGATTCAAGTACTTGCAATGTACCTTTTATTTCGAAAACACCTCCCAGTTATGAGAATGTCAACGTGGGTCTTTTAAAAGATTCAAACTTGATGGGTACATTTCTTATTCCACCACCTAATATTCCTCCTCCTTTTATCACTTCGATTAACATGATATCAACCATTGTTCGTGAAACCCCTGAGTCATATGACCCTTGGATAGTACCTAGCTCTGGTGATTATCTTCATTACGACAACCGAATGCCTTTAAGTCCGGTTGAATCAGCTTATCATGATATTCAATCGACAACTCCCTCTACTCCTTCTCTTTGTGATACATCTCCTGATCTATTTCACATGATATTTCCTATTGATGAGGTGATCATGTCATTCATTTCTATGGAAGATACTCCATGGGACAATAGGCATCATTGTTCTATCCTCTTCCTAGAACATGAGACCATAGAGAGCTACCAATGGATTTCAACTTCATCTAACATTGTTGTTATTTCTTCTATTCCTGAGTCAATAGACGTTTTTTGTATGAAGGGAACTTGAGTAATATTTCACCTACCGTTCCTCTTGACATATCAATTAAACCCGAGGTCGTGGAAAATTTTCATATCGGTGCCTCATGTTTTATTGATGAGGTCCACACTTATAAAACCCTGTTCCAAGAATTCTGTGACGTTTTCACTTGGAGTTATGAAGAAATGTTTGGTATTGATCCTAATATTGTTGTGCATGAGATTAAGACTTACTCAGATGCTAAACCCATTCGATAGAGACTTCACCCAGTACATCCACGCAAATATTCTGCTATCAAGCTTGAAGTTGAAAAACTTCTTAGGGTTGGCTTTGTTTATGCTGTGGTTTTGACTAATTGGGTATCTAATCTTGTTCTGGTAAACAAGAAAAAAGACATGATCCATGTTTGTGTAGATTAGAGGGATATCAATAAATCTTGTCCCAAAGACAATTATCCAACCCCTTTCATTGACCAAATTGTTGACGCCTGTGCCAGGAGTGAAATATTCTCCTTGATGGATGGTTTCTTCGAATATAATCAAATCAATATTTTACCAACAGATTAACACAAGATTTCTTTTATTTTCCCTTAGGGAACCTTCGCCTACCGGAAATTACCTTTTGGTCTAAAAAATGTTGGTGCGACTTTTCAACGCGCTATGTCTTATTCTTTTCATGACATTAAGAACATTGTACAACCTTATCTAGACGATCTATCAACACATTCCATGAGTCATCAAGATCACCAGACACATTTACAGGCCATTTTCCTACGCTGTCATTATTATCGCATACGTTTGAATCCACACAAATGCATTTTTTGTGTGGAATCCGATCGACTTCATGGTTTTATCGTGTCTATACATGGGATTCGGGTAGACCCCTTGAAGGTTGAGGCTATTCTCAATCTACCTCCTCCTTCCACATTACACAAGCTCCAAAGTTTGCAAGGGAAGGAATTTTTTTTACGTCGATTCATTCCCAACTATGTTGAATTAACGAAAGGACTTACTCGACTTCTCAATAAAGGTTACGATTTTGTATGGGACGACACTACAAACAAGGATTTTGAAGCTTTAAAACTCGCCTTAACCCGTACACCATTGTTGTTTCCACCTTATTATAGTCAAGATTATTTCATGTACTTAGTTTCTTTGGACTCTACCATTGATATGGTTTTAGTCCAATAGGATGATTCACATGATGAACATGTTATATACTATTTGAGTCAGAGTCTCATGACCACCGAAACCAAATATTTACATGTGGAGAAACTGGGCTTGAAATTTGTTCAAGTTTTTCAACGTTTTTGTCAGTACATATTATTATGCAAAACCATAGTCATTTCCAATTGCAACCCCATGCAACATATCCTTACTCGAAAATTGTTGGGGGGCAAGTGCTCTAAATGGATAGTTATTCTCCAGGAGTTTGAATGCACCAAGTTAAATAAGTCTTTGGTTTTTTCTGAATTGATATGTGACCTTCCCTCTACTGAGACAAAAAATGTGGCAGAGGATTCCTTACTTGATGAATCCCTGTTTTTGATCAGTTCTGATGACATATGGTATGGAGATATTATCATCTATCTCCAAACCCAAAATTTATAGCCTGATATTTCTAGCATAGATCGTCATCATATACGGTATCAATCTCATTAATACATTATCCCTTGTGATACCCTTTACTATCGTGGTATTGATTCCATATTTCGACGATGTCTCACCTACGCTGAAGCTGAGAAATCTTTGAATGACTGTCACTCTGGACCATGTGGTGGTCATATGTCTGGGTATGCCACTGCTTAAAAGATCTTATGAGATGGTTATTTCTAGCCTTCGTTGTTGAAGGATTGCATTACTGTTGTCCAAAAATGCCACGCTTGTCAAACCTACAACAATAAGATTCTATCTCACCCTGCTCCTCTTCACCCTGTATTTTTCGTTGGTCCATTCGCTAAATGGGGAATTGACTTCATGACATTTAACCCCCACTCAGTTGAGGGGAATGGATATATTATTGTAGTTGTGGATTGTTTCACTAAATGGGCCGAGGCGATGCCTACATTTGATAATACGGGGAAAACTTCAGTGTTGTTCATATTCAATCATATCATTACTATATTTGGTGTCCCTCAAGCCATCGTCACTGATCATGGTAGTAATTTTCGTAATTTCATGATGTATGAACTTACTGAGAAGTTGGGTCTTCTCCATGAAAACTCAACCCCCTATTATCCATAGGCCAATGGCCAGGTTGAGTAAATTAACAAAGTTCTCACTACTATGCTTCGACAGATGGTAGGAATTCATAATTCAAATTGGCACATGATGTTGTTTTTGGCATTGTGGGCCCATCAGAAATCCGTTAAGTCTACCACGGGATTCACACCTTTCCAGTAAGTATATGGTATTGAAGCAATTTTTCCAATTGAATGTGAAATCCCATCTTTGAAACTAGTTGTCGAACTTCTCCCCAACACCTCTCCTGAAGAGGAGCGTCTTTTGTATTTGATGCAATTAGACGAGACCTGTCGTGATTCCACCTTAGTCATTGAAACTTAGAAAAAGAGTGTCAAAGCTCAATATGACAAGCATGTCAAACCATGTGTTTTTTTTCTGAAGGGGATCTCGTTCTTCTTTATGAGAAAGATCATGATTTTCTAGGGACCAGGAAATTCCAGCCCATGTGGCGGGGTCCTTACATTGTGACACGAGTGTTGGAGAAAGGGGATTATGAGATGGTAGATTATGATGGAATCTCTCTGATTGAACCCATAAATGGGATTTACTTGAAGAAGTACTATGCTTAAATCATTTTTGCATGAGTGTTGTGAATTTTTAGTGTATCATACTTTTGTGTGTTTTTTCATTTTTGGTTCCACCTTTCGACTACTTACCTTGAATTATGCTTGGTTTTCATATTTCGATGTATTTTCTACCCTACATTGGATTTGTTGATGGCGCTAGTCGCAGTACTCAAAACTTAGTGTCTGGTGCTTGGGAAATCTATGCACCTACAGATGAACTAATCGGTCTACATGGTATATGCCATGGTCGTGCAACTAACAATATCGTGGAATACAATGCACTTATCGAGTTATTGACTGATGTTGTTTCACTTGGAATTCGCCATCTTATTGTACAACTTGATTCATAGTTCGTAGTCCTACAGTTGAGTAACATTTATTCCATCCGAAGTCCTACTCTGTTAAGGTTATATTTACGAATTTGCCTCTTGGAATGTCATTTTGATTACATTGAATATCAACACATTCCTATATGTCTAAATACATTAACATATGCATTGACTAATTATGTGTTAGATAGACATTTGAGACATTTATAAAATCCAAACACACTTTGTACATAATACAAGTAAGTCGATAAGAGTCGTATATTCATAATGATAAAAGTTTACAAAAGTGTTTTTGTGTGAAGACCAAAATATTAAAAATGTGAAGACATGGCTTCATATACAACAAAGAATAAAGGATGTTGCTCGCTATAACACATGATTGCTTGTGCTACTCTATGAAGCATTCGACCGATGGATGCAGATATGCCAACTGTGTGGCATTGGTAATGCCTAGGAATATCATCTATTGTGGCATCAGGTACATTCATGGTCAGTCCCTCCAAGTTTTTTTCTATGGTCTCGAAATCGGCATCAGCTACTCCTACTACATTACCTCTCTCCCCTCGCCTCTATATAGGGGATGAAATTGGGGGACGATAAGGTCCCACATTTTCATTATCAAAGAGCACTCGATTAGTCATTGGATAAATAACACAAAAAACATGTTATATCATTAAAAGTAACAAAAAAATTATATAAACAAAATTTCCTTCTTACCTATGTCCCCCCACTAGGAACCTTCAGGAAGATCTAGGTCTGTATCTCCACAAAAATATACCCTGGCATACACATAATATTCGACCATGCACAAGTGAGTCCTTAGCCATTGGAAGAAGACATCGTTATACTTGACAATGTGACCACCTCCATGTTGGGCCATGTGATCTACCCACCTATTCATCCTCAAATCCTGTGGAGCGGGTATACCCCACTCCACTTGCAAGTGTAGGACAAGGACCCTCTCTAGGAAGAAGGATACCAAAATAGACCCATATCCAAATTGTTTCAACCCACCAGTTTTTCACTCGGTAAGTTGTTTCTTCATGCTTTTTAGGACCCCTTCACACCAGTTGAAGACTCTGGGCTCCATAAATTCCAATGCATACTGAAAATGGATCTATAAAGCCATGTGGGGGGTTGCACTCCCTATCATGCAAGCAATAGTATAGAGGATAGTCCCCAAAGGAAAATCTCAAAAATCCCTGATAGCTAACTTACCGCTATGTTTCTTGGTACCTAACACACAATGATGACGGATGTAGTAGTTCATAAGCTCACCTCCACCCCTGCTACATGTAAGTGTCACCCGTGAACCACGATGAGATAGTCCTGTCAGGAAATATATATCCTCAATATCTATGGTGAGCGTGTGGGTGCCCACATGAAATGCCTCCTCGTTCACATCCCACATGTGAACCAAGTATTCCAGTAGTCTCAGCTGGGCTCTCATGCCTTGAATATTAAATAATTTTAGTAACCCACACTGTCGGAGAGACATAACTATTCTCAGGTCATTCCCGACGAATTAATCTTCTTCTTCATACTCTCCTTCACGTCATTCCAATATCTTGACCAAGGAAGACCTGCCAAGGAACCATAAAAAGAGATTAGAAACATAATTCTCTTTCCTAGGGGTTTTCCCTTGTTGTATTCATCTTTTTAAATTTTGGGTTGTGGTCGTCACAAGCCTATCCATTCACATAGTGCAATGTCGTCGCACCCTAGCTATAGGGTCACTTGCAACGATCCTAGATCGTCACAGTTCCTGATATAGGGCACCTATGGCGACTGCAACACATGGGTAAACCCTAAAAAACCAACCCAAAACATAAATTTAACCAATGAAAATCAATTTTAAAACCACGAAAAGATGAGGGAGATGGGGATTACCTCTTCTACAGAGACAATTCATGAAATGATCCGCCGTGCACTCCACTATCAACAGTTGAAAATCGAGGTGAAAAGGGGATTTCGAGCAATATTAAATATTACAAATGAAATGGTCAAATGTGGTTTGTTACCTATTTTATTGAATTTTATCATTTATCATTTGCATATTATATTATTTTTATGCTTTATCCAAACCGTAAAGTCCTAACAACTTTACAAGTGATTGATTTTTGCAGATTGAAAAAATCTAGAAGTGAGACATTGGAATACGGGTCCGCTTTTTTGGTTTGTTTTTATATATTCGTCACATGTACATATCATTTTAGGGGTTTTTAGGAAAAAATCCGAGCAAGTCGTAATTCTTTCTCATTCTCGTGAAATAAGGAGAATGTAATCAACTAGTCTTTTGTTTTTTTTTCGAACTCGTAATGGTGACACGAAAAACGAAACCTATGGAGTATCCTTTAAGCTCTTTTCATGCTCTCTAAACATGAAAATATGGTCGAGTGACCTTGTTATTTTCACACTCGTAAAAGTATTTGAAGAAAACATTTGATGAGAGGTAGGTTATCACTTTTTCGGTCTTGTCATATTAATTTACGAAAAAGGATTTGATGGAGTTCTCTTTAAGTGTTTTTCATACTCTCTAAAATTGAAAAACCCCTGAGTTTTCTCTCTTTGGACTCGTTAAACAAACATTGAAAGACCCATATGGGATCAAACCACTCCTTCTTAGGGTTCGTTAAACATACTTTGAGGGACTCATCCAAAGGATGAGCTTACATCTACAAGCATATGGTATCCTCCTCAATCTTGCGTAAAAATAAAGAGCTACTCTACAGAAATGGTGGGAGAAAATTGGGAAAGAAATGTGTCTTTGTATTTGTGTTAATGGCAGTAATAGTCACTCTTGAACATGACACCCCCCTCCATCATTATATTCAAGTTGGGAAATCCATTTGTCTCTCATTTGATCATCCACAAGTCCATATGTTGGGTCCTCTTTGAGTCAATGTTACCAAGATCATTGTTGTGGCATTCATATTTTCAAGATAAGTCTAACCTAAACGAGTCTTCTATCGAGTCGTCCATATGCAGTTATAAATTTTCTACCATGTCGGCCTTCCCTGTGTCATTTCCAAATCACTTCATACTCTGATCTACCTCAAATCTATTACATATTTTGTGTCATTGATTGGGGATACATCAAGGCCCTCATGTGATGAGTCTTTTCCTATCGACTTCAACACATTATCCAGGAATAATACATAGAAATCATTTAGTACCTTAGAGCCTGCATGCCTCAATGGCAGGTCTCTTCACTTTCAACAGTGGGTTCACATCATTGACCCCTAATTGGAATATTCCATTGAATGTTCGACTTCAACTCATTTATTCACATTCTTTGGATTGTACTGGGGTACCTTGGGAATCACTGACATCAATGGTGATTTCCCTTTCACTTGTTAATGGTTTTCATTAATGACCAATAATAAAGTGGTTTATACCATGTTGGACTTCAACACCTGTAATAACATGGCTAGATTCGTACTTAGAGATGATGGAAATGAGGACCCTAGATATTTTCACTTTGTTCCAGGTTGCAACAGAGTATTCATGATCTGTATTGACACATAGATCCACTTTGTATGTCTCATGGTTATGTCTGAATTTGATTTCTTTTAGACCATAGATCCACAATGTATTCCTGGTGGCTATGATGAATCATGATGACATGGATCCACAGTGTATTTTTAGTGGCCATGAATCTCTTGACACTTATGATTAGAGTCACTTGTAGTCTGAGCATGGGAATTCCTACCTTAGACATGGTATGATATTATTTAGATTCTTTTTTGTTTCCAGGTTCCTGATCGATGCACTCCTTGTTTTCGACACACACATTCTACAAATTATTTTGGCTGTCACGAGTTCCATATTCATACTTTGGGGGGCACTCTGTTACACATTATTTTGGTCACCTCAGTGATCACCTAACAACATGTGTTCATGTTCCCTAAAAATATTAAAAGAGACTTTCTCCATGGGAAAAGTGATTTTCTTTCCTCTGCCAAAAACCATATGAAGGAAGTTCGTCGCACCCTGCTAAATACATGGGGTGTGATGATGCTCAATCGTTGCATCCTGCATTATAACTAGACAATGATGTCATCGCATGCTGCTCTTGCATAGGGTGTGACGATGTTTAAAGCATGGAAAAAGTCAAATTTCACAAAAGTTATAATAGGGGATCTTCCACATCACCTTCTGACTCCTCATGACTGTTTATTTTTGCTTCAACCTTTTTCTTATCTTTATTTTCTACCTTGAAAGTTGTTTCTTTCCTGAAATAATTCTCACTAGAGGTTCTCATCTCATATGTTGTTAGCATTCCATGTAATTCATCCATTTCTAAAGTATCAAGATTTGTTCTTTCTTCTAATGCATATATTTTTGAATCAAATCTTCCAGGAAGTGATCTAAGTACCTTTTGCACAATAATATTATTATTAATTGTTTCTCCTAGACCTCTCATGGTATTAACAACTTCATCAATACAAAGAAAGTAGGTAGCTATATATACATATTCTTCCATTTTCAGGCTTTCAAATTTACTTCTATATGATTGTAGCTTAGCACTCTTTACCTTAGTGTCTCCTTCATATGCATTTTTCAATTTATCCCATATTTCTTTTGTTGATGCACAATTCATAACTTTAACAAATTCTGACCCTACTAGACCTCCTAGTATTGCATACATATATTTGGAATTAATCTTATAGAGTCTCTTACCTGTAGCATCTATTGGAATGGTTGTTGGGACTTTATATTCAATTAGTACAACCTGCCAGATATCTACTCCTTGACTTTGTAAAAACAAATTCATCCTGATACTCCAAAAAGAATAATTATGACCATCAAATAAAGTCAATCCATGTTTTGTAAATTATGACTTCTTATCTACCAGTTTAGTAGCAGTACGACTACCGTTAGACCAAAAATACAAGACATCCTCCAAGAAAAAATGTTGCTCCACTAGTACTCTTCCTGTCATCAACACAACCTGCCTAATCAACATCAATGAAAGCATATAAATCAAGTTGATTACCTATAGGATACCATAAACTATACTCTGTTGTCCCCTTAAGATATCTAAAAATTATTTTGACTGCAAGTAGATGAGATATTTTTGGTGAATCTTGAAACCTACCAACTTGACAAACTGCATGCATAATATCAGGCCTTGTAGCTGTAGCATAAAGAAGACTACCAATCATAGATCTATATATTGTCTGATCAACATATTTAGTATCATCAAACTTACTTAATTTACAACCAGTAACCATGGGAGTGTCAACTGGTTTAGAATCTTCCATCTGAAATTTCTTAAGAATTTCATTGATATACTTGGTTTGAGAAATGGAAATACCTTTATCAGATTGAGTAATTTGCAAGCCTAAGAAAAACTTCATTTCTCCTAGCATGGACATCTCAAACTCTTTCTGCATACTTCCAGTAAACTGTTTACTGAGCCTATTATCATCACTACCAAAAATGATATCATCTACATATATCTCAACAATGATCAGGCTATCATTTTCTTCTTTAATATATAGATTACTATCAGTGTTACCCTTCCTAAATCCTTGCCGCCTCAAGTAATTGTCAAGTCTAGAATACCAAGCCCTTGGTGCTTGCTTCAGGCCATACAATGCCTTTTTCAACCTATAAACATATTGTTCTACTTCTTGTACATGAAAACCATATGGTTGTTCCATATATACTTATTCCTCTAAATCACCATTCAAAAATGCATACTTTACATCCATTTGGTAAACTTCAATGTTTTTAGAATTGGCATAATCTAGAATCAGTCTAATGGATTCCATTCTTGCAACAGAAGCAAAAGTTTCTCCAAAATCTATTCCTTCTACTTGTGCATACCCTTTACAAACCAATCTAGCCTTGTTTTTATTTATTTTACCTCCTTCATCCATATTATTTCTGAAAACCCATTTAGCCCCTATGACATTCTTATTCAAAGGTCTAGGAACCAATTCCCATGTTTTATTCTTTTATATTTGACTAAGCTCTTCATTCATTGCTTTCATCCAATACTCATCTTTAATTCCTTCTTCAATATTTTTGGGTTCAATCAGAGAAAGTAAAGATACATGTTCATGAGTTGAGGTGGATTCTTGCCTTCTTCTTCTTGTTCCAACACCTGCATTTATGTCACCAATTATTTGTTCTTCGGGGTGATTTTTCTGTATTATCTTGATTGGAGTCTTTTATGGATTCATGCTCCAACTTCTCTTTACATTCTTATTTTATCTTAGCTACAACCCAAATGAGGATGCTTCCTCTGTTTCTTTAGCACCTACTGAATGAAAGCTACAACTCTCAGATGTACAAACAGAGAGGACTTGAATGATGAATCATTTTCCAGAGAAGATAAAAGGTTTGTTTGCAGGTTCTTAGTGACAGAGAAGGATTCCAGGGTGGTAGGGAGGAGCAAGGGGGATACTGTAAAAGTCTCCTGTACAAGTTGGTTCTTGTACATCTGGGAGTTGTAGCTTCCTATCAGTAGGTGCTGAAGAAACAGAGGTAGCAGCCTCATCTGGGTTGTAGCTCAGATAAAATAAGAATGTAAAGACGAGTTGGAGCATGACTCCATCAAAGACTCCAAGCAAGAGAATATAGAAAAATCACCCTAAAGAACAGATAATTGGTGACATAAATGTAGGTGTTGGAACAAGAAGCAAAAGGAAAGAATCCACCTCAACTCATGAACAAGTATCTTTACTTTCTCTGATTGAACTCAAAAATATTGAAGAAGCAATTAAAGATGAGTACTGGATGAAAGCAATGAATGAAGAACTTAGTCAAATAGAAAAGAATAAAAAATGGGGATTGGTTCCTAGACCTTTGAATAAGAAAGTCATAGGAGCTAAATGGGTTTTCAGAAATAAGATGGATGAAGCAGGTAAAATAACTAGAAACAAGGCTAGATTGGTTTGTAAAGGGTATGCACAAGTAGAAGGAATAGATTTTGGATAAACTTTTGCTCCTGTTGCAAGAATGGAATCCATTAGAATGATTCTAGCTTATGCCAGTTCTAAACACATTAAATTTTACCAAATGGATGTAAAGTCTGCATTTTTGAATGGTTATTTAGAGGAAGAAGTATATATGGAACAACCAGATGGTTTTCAGGTACAAGAAGCAGAACAATATGTTTATAGGTTGAAAAAGGCATTGTATGGCCTAAAGCAAGCTCCAAGGGCTTGGTATTCCAGACTTGACAATTACTTGAGGCAACAAGGATTTAGGAAAGGTAACACTTATAGTAATCTATATATTAAGGAAGAAAATGATAGCATGATCATTGTTGAGATATATGTAGATGATATCATTTTTTGTTGTGATGATAATAGGCTCAGTAAACAGTTTGTTGAAAGTATGCAGAAAGAGTTTGAGATGTCCATGCTAGGAGAAATGAAGTTTTTCTTAGGCTTTCAAATTACTCAATCTGATAAAGGTATTTCCATTTCTCAAACCAAGTATATCAATGAAATTCTTAAGAAATTTCAGATGGAAGATTCTAAACCATTTGGAACTCCCATGGTTACTGGTTGTAAATTAAGTAAGTTTGATGATACTAAAGATGTTGATTAGACAATATACAGATCTATGATTGGTAGTATTCTTTATGCTACAACTACAAGACCTGATATTATGCATGCAGATTGTCAAGTTGACAGGTTTCAGGCTTCACCAAAAACCTCTCATCTACTTGCAGTCAAAACAATTTTTAGATATCTTAAGGGGACAACATAGTATGGTTTATGCTATCCTACAGGTAATCAGCTTGATTTATATGCTTTCACTGATGTTGATTGGGCAAGTTGTGTTGATGATAGGAAGAGTACTAGTCGAGCATCATTTTTTCTTGGAGGATGTCTTGTAAGTTGGTCAAGTAAAAAACAATCAGCAATGTCTCTATCTATGCTGAAGCAGAGTACATTGCAACTGCAACTTGTTGCACTCAGGTTCTATGGATGAAATAGATGCTGGAAGATATACATATTCATTATAATGAACCTATACCTATCTTTTTTGATAATACCAGTGCAAGTAGTATTTCTAAAAATCCTGTTATGCATTCTAAAACAAAGCACATTCCCATTAAATTTCATTTTTTAAGAGAGAAGGTTATGTCTAAAGTTATTAAAGTGCAATCTGTTGGCACAAAGGATCAGATAGCAGATGTATTTACTAAACCTTTATTTAAAATGCAATTTGAAAGTATCGGGGATCAGTTGGGGGTTTACCCTCTGTAATTTCATTTCATTCTCAAATATTGCACGGGCTTCATTATAAAATCAGACTGCACAGGTTTATTGACTATTATTGATAGGGGGAGTTTCTGCTGAAATGATATATCTTTGCAAGTGATTTTCTTTTCTCATGGGGAGTACTTATTGAATATCTGTTGTATTTCTAGCTTGCTCATAGTTTACAGGGGGAGTATGTACTGCAACAACTTAGGGGGATCATGTTACTTCTTTGACATTGATGTCAAAGGGGGAGAACGTGTAATGGTAAGGAAGGATTCTATGAGTAGTGTCTTCAAGGTTGCCATCAATGCCAAAGGGGGAGATTGTTGGGATATTTATTATGGGAAAACAGAAGGCAAAGTATTTGTTTTCCATTGATGGCAAGCTCAGCCTGATGATGACGAACAAGAGAAAGTGGCAAGACCAGCAACACCAGGATGATCACATGGAAAGATCAGAAGCGTAAACTCCATTGTTTAGTAGCAATACGGATATCGTTAGACCAAAATCCATGGGTGATTGGTAAACTCATCACTGCCAGAGTTAATGGATCCACTGGAGGCTGTTATACCATGTTGCGAGTCCCAAAGGAGGTGATGAACACCAATTCAACAATCTCCCCCTCAACACCAACTAAGGGCTCTCATCACCAACTGAGATAATCGACACCAATCGAGCGGACTGAAAACCATAACCTTTCACTCTGATACCAGTTTAGTAGTAGTACGACTTCCATTAGACCAAAACCCGCGGGTGATTGGTAAACTCATCACCGCCAGAGTTAATGGATCCACGGGAGGTTGTTAGACCATGTCGCAAGTCCTGAAGGAGGTGATGAACACCAATTCAACAAAGAAAGTGTAATTGTAAGGAAGGATGCTATGAGTAGTGTCTTCAAGGTTGGCAATCAATGACAAAGGGGGGTATTTTTGGCATATTTATTATGGGCAGACAAAAGGAAGAGTATTTTTTTGTCATTGATGGAAAGCTCAGCCCGACGATGATGAACGAGAGAAAGTGGCAAGACCAGCAGCGCAACGATGATTGCAAGGAAAAATCAAAAGCGTAAAATCCATTTCGGAGTTTCGGATACCAGGAGTTGGAGGAGTCAAGGAAGAAACTCACGGTAGAAAATCGCGAAATGCAAAACCACGACTTAATCTCCATTTTGGAGTTTTGGATACCGGGAGTTGGAGGTGTCAAGGACACTCACGACAAGAATGATGAAATCATGAAATGCGAAACCATGACTTAATCTCCATTTCGTAGTTTCGGATACCAGGAGTTGGAGGTGTCAAGGACACTCACGACAAGAATGATGAAATCGCGAAATGCGAAAGATTAGAGCATGTCAAAGACTCCATTTCGGAGTTTCACAGACCGAGAAATCAAAGATCAAAGGAAATTTAACCTTTGAAGTAGCGAACCTCAAAATCACGAAACAAACACATCAACAAACCACGTCAGCAAACCACATCAGCTAAGGACACGTGTCACAATCAGGCAATGACAAGTGTCAAGCTGATTCAACATTTCAGGCACATGTAAGTCACAAATTAGAGTGACACGTGGAAGCTATTCGGCACGTGTCAATTCACGTGTGATGCCAACAGGTTTACGTCACATCGAAACATTTCATCACAGAAACGTCGAAATGTCGAAATACGAAAAACGCTGAAATGTCGAAATCCTAAAAGCTGAAATGCCGAAAGGGACTATTGTGAGTCTCGAAAACCCAAAAGGAATAACGTTGAAATCCCGTCAATCATTAGATTAAGAAAAGAAGGGATCAGATTATGAAGTTTTGTGGACCGTTTATCAAGATCCATTTTGGGGATCACGACTTGGAGTGTCGAGACACTTCATCACAAGAATGCCAAAATGTCGAAATGCGAAACACCGAAATGCTAAAATGTGAAATGCATTTTAGTTAAGGCCATGGTCATAGCCAATGGGCATATGGTTTAAGCACAAGTGTCTTGCCGAAGCGCTCGAGGGTTATTCTATGCTGAGACCAAACAAATGTATGATCATCGAATGGTGTTGGTTAAATATTTAAACTGATCGTGTGGCTATTGTTCTTCTTGAGGCCTTGACCAATAATAATCACTGTAAGGTAGTTATTCAGTTATTGTAACTGAATCTTCAAAGCCTAAGGGTTCAAGTGTACACTCTGAATGTACAGGGTAGAAATAAGTGAAATTGGGTGAGATGAAAGTGGGTGCATATGGAATTAATTGTACAACCATAGTTGTAAGGTAAAACTGTCATCACTCTCACCAGATTCTGAAATATCACTGTCATCTTTTACACACAGGCTTTTATTTTTGTAAGTTTTTCTTTGAAAAAACTTCTTATGTCTATTCTTGAATTCCCTAGGTTTTCTACCACTGTCTTCTTCATTGTCAATATGCTTATTGTAAGGACACTTAGATGAAAAATGACCTATTCTACCACAACCAAAACATTTCAGAGGAAGCTTACCTTTATATTTGCCAACACCTCTTTTCAGATTTTTAACAAAATTTGCTTCTTCCACATCACCTTCTGACTCCTCATGACTATTGATTTCTTCTTCAACCTTTTTCTTATCTTTCTTTGCTACCTTGAAAGTTTCTTCTTTCCTGAAATAATTCTCACCATAGGTTCTCATCTCATATGTTGTTAGTATTCCATGTAATTCATCCATTTCTAAAGTATCAAGATCTGTTCTTTCTTCTAATGCAGATATTTTTGAATCAAATCTTGCAG
>SNQJ01S0004027.1:315096-326162 GCA_010110895.2 Picea sitchensis | reverse complement strand
ATGAGTCCCGAAAACTAGGCCATATTAGGTACTTGTGTACAATGAAAATAATGAACACTGAATAAAAATGAGGAAAGAGGAAAAACCACATGGGAAACCCCCCCCCCGTCAAAATACAATGCATCAAAAGAAGAAAAGGAAACTACTAGGAAACTATGTTATTCACTCCAAGACATCCTGCAAAGTCTGAAAATTTTGTCCAGTGAAGGTCTTGGTGAAGATATCGGCAGTCTGTTCAGAGGAAGGACAAAACTACAAATCAATGGTCCTATCATGTACTAGATCTCTGATGAAATGCATGTGGACCTCAATGTGTTTGGTTCATTGTCGTTGTATTGGATCTCTACAAAATCTCAGTGTACTCTGGTTGTCGCACCATATGACAATCAAAAGGTGAAAATGGATACCAAGCTCGGTAAGGAAGTGTTGAAGCCAAAGTGCCTGAATGACACATTTGAATACTCCTCTATACTTGGCCTCTACGAAAGACAAAGAAATGGTTGATTGCTTCTTACTTGACCAACAAATAGGGCCTGACCCCAAACTAAGAGTGTACCTATACATGGACTTGTGATCTGTGCCATCGCCAGCCCAATTTGAATCTGTGAAGCCAATGAGATCCAATGCACAACCAACTACATAGTGAATCCCATAACTCATGGTGCCCTGAACATATCTGAGGATGCACTTGGAATCCTTCCAGTGCAGATCATGGGGCTCCTACATGTATCTGGAAACTACTCCTAGTGCATATGAGATATCCATACAGATGTGGGTGAGATACAGAAGACTCCCCACCAAATGTCGATACAAATTGTTTTCCACTAATGGTGTATCCTCAAGTATGATCCTAGATAATAAGGGTGTAGGTGAATACTTACAATTTGTTGTGTGGAATCTATCCAAAATATCCCTGGCATACTTAACCAGAGAAATTTTGATGCATGAAGCATCCTAACTAATCTCAAGACCAAGAAATAAATGAAGTGGAACCATGTCCATCATAGAGAACCTATAATGAAAAATATCTTTGACCACAACAATGGTTGAAGTAGAGCTACCAGTGATCAAAAGATCATCAACATATAGTATTAAAATTATCAAAGAGTTAGTATTCCTCAGCATGTAAACATTTCAATCACATTTACATCTAACAAAATCATGTGAAAGCATATAGGAATCCATCTTTTCATACCATGATCTAGGTTCCTTCTTGATGCCATAGAGTGACTTCTACATTTTGCATACTAAAGATGAGTTTTGAATGAACCCTTGTGGTTGCTCCATGTAGATCTCCTCTGAAAGATCGTCGTGAAGAAAACAATTCTTCACATCCATCTGGTGAACTTTCCATCTTTTAGTTGTTGCAATGGCTAGAACCAAGCAAATGAAGTCCATATTTTCTACAAGAGAAAAGGTCTCATCATAATCTATCCCTTGAATCTATTGAAATCCTTTTGCAACTAGTATTGGCTTGTACCTGCTCACCTGCCCATCTTATTCCCTCTTGGTCTTATAGACCCATTTGCATATGACAAGTTTCCTCCCTGGCGGAAGTGGAACCAGATCCCAAGTTTGATTCTCCAGGAGTGAGTCATACTCCTCCTGCATGGCTGCTTTCCATAATGGATTTCCCACAACCTTACTATAGGTCTATGGATCTGAATATTGAACCATATAGCAATGCATGGGAATCGCAAATTCAGAAGCTGAAAGTACATGAGAAGTATCATCATGATAAGATCGAGTCCTCCTCGAATCCAATTGATTCCTTGCAAGGAAACCTACTGCCTGAAGTGTGGTATGTGCCCACTTGGGCATCTGTTGAAGCTCCAACGCTGGTTTTACTACCTACTCAACTCCATGTATAGAATCCTTTGTATCTAAGTCTGAATGTGTAGAATATGAATGTATGGAATCATCATCTCTGATGTTTAGAACTGATGGAAGCACAAGAGGCTCTGCATGTCACACTGGAGGTGCATGCAAAGGACTATCCTCAAACTGAACATTGCGCTCAATGATGAGATGGTCTGTAGAGGGATCAATCAACTTGTATGCATTTACATCATCTGGATATCCCACAAATATGCAAGGTGTGGTTTGTGGATATAATGTTTTCCTATTTTCAGAAGGAATGTGGGCCCATGCATGAGATCCAAAGATGCAGAAGTGTGTGAAATCTAGTTTGTCACCTATCCAAGCCTCAAAAGGTGTCATGTCCTAAACAGATCTATGAGGTGATCTATTATGTATATAAGTAGCACAGTTAAGTGCCTTAGCCCAAATCTTTGAAGGAAGAGACCTCGCATGCAACATGTAATTGGTCATCTCCTTGAGAGACCTATTCTTCCTTTCAAAAACTCCATTCTGATGTGGAGTGTATGGAACTGTATGTTGCAACTAGATGCTAGCCTCACTACAAATATTATGAATATCTTTGTTGATTTACTCCCCCCCATTTTCTGTACAGGCAATCTTGATCTTCTTCCCAGTCGGCGTCTCTACTAGATATTTGAAGTCTTTGAGATGTTCAAAAACTTCATACTTTTGCCTAAGAAAATAAAACCCAAGTATAGTGTGAGTAATCATCAATGAATGTAAGGACATACCTTTCTTTGATGATGGACAAATGTGGAAATGGATCCATGAGATCACTATGAACAAGATCCGAGAAAGAGGAGGCTCTCACTGTCTTCCCCTTTTCAAACTTCTCTTCATGATGCTTGTCAAGAATGCAACCTTCACAAACCCCTTCAAAAAAGTAAATATCTGGAAATCCTTTGACCATTACTTGCTTGGAAAGTCCTTGCATGTACCTGAAGTTTAAATGACCAAATATCTCATGCCATACTCTACTACTATCATCAACATGTGTAAGTAGTAAGGATGAGTTATGGTAAAACAAAAATTGAATCTGATGTAAATTCAACCTTTTTACCTTCCTGAGTGATCTGATAAACTGAGAGCATATTTATAGAAAGTTTCATAACATGTAAAACATTCTCAAAACTGTCATTAAGGAGTTCCACTCTCCCCTCTCTTGTTACTGCAACTGGAGTATCATCCCCCATGAGAACAGTAGGTTGTGAGCATGGACGCAAGGAAGTGAAAAATTCCTCTTTCGCTGCCATATGATGTGATGCGCCAAAATCTATAATCCATGAATCAAATGAGGAATTACAAGGGCATGATGATTACTTTTCTTAGACGTAGGATCTTCTTCCTTCTTCTTCTTGGCTCCTTCTGGAATGAATTTTACAAGGTCATTCTGCTAAAGTAATTGAGCCATAATATTGATTTGTTTCTTCATGCATGTGGATTCTTCATGATTTGGTTTATTGCAGTAAATGCACTATGTTCCCTTCTTCTTCTTCTTCTCTTTGGAACTTGAACCTGAAGATTCTATGGAACCTAAACTTGAAGAGTCTTTGGAACCTAAAGAATCCTTGAAGTGTTTGGAATATCCGTCCTTATTGTGTTGTTTCTCCTTTCTATTATGTTTGGATGATCCTTTTCCATTATGCATGGTGAGTGAATGTGCTTTGGGATCCTTGCTTAGGACCATATGAAGGAGTTTTTCCTGCTCATGTGTGATAGAATAAATTAATTGATCCATGGTAGGCATCTTCCAATTTGTTCCCATGAGATATCTACCAAAATGGAGAGTGGATACATAGACAACATATTTTGGTCCTAACTTAGCCAATATTGTTAGAATAAGTTGGTATACTTATGTAGACTTATCAATACCACACAATGCCAAGATCAATATCAAATATTTAAACTTGGTAAGGAAATCCTACAAATTATTAAAACTTTTAGGATCCAAGGTATTCAACTCTACCTCAAGCATATGACCTATCATCTCATCCTGCTTTCCAAATAGACTTTCCAAGGTGATCCAGATCATGTTTGGAGTCTTGCATGCGACAACATTAAACCATAAATTAGATTAAATCAATTCAATAATAATTCATGTGGCCCTATCCTTTCAGTTTTCCCATCTCGTCTTCTCAATTGTTGATGTAGGTTTTGTTTCTGTCCCCATCGTCAAATTGTACAGTTGTTTCCTTCTGAATTCGAATTCATCCTTGGGATTCTAATCAAAATAATTGCATGGTCTGAGGATTACCACCATGTTTTACTATAGAATAGGTGGCGTATCCATATCTCCCACTGTTTCTGAGAACCCCTAAAATTTACTCTCAATCTGCAAGTGAAAAAATTGAGAAATCACTGCAGAAAGGGAAAATCAAATGGAAAATTCATATCAGTTTCAGGAGATGATATTTCGACTTCCTTTCTAAGAAAAAGGTGAGGCATTTCGCCAAACGGTTGAAAACACACTTGCATAATGGATCGATTTACTTCTCACAAGGGTAATTTCCTCATAAAGTTAATATTGTTGGAGAAATCACTGCAAGAAAAATTGATTTTTTAGAGGAGTTGCACCTTTCCTTAAGAGACAACGCAACCAGTCCTCAGTGGTCACCCTTTGTTGTGTTCTAGTCACTCTTTTCCAATCTATTGGGAGTGACCTTGGTCACCCTTTTCCAATGTCTAGGGAGAAACCAACACAGAATTTGAAAAATTCGCAAGTTTGGGTGCGATGGTCGCTCCTTTGAACAAGGAGAGGGTGCAACTGTGTCTGTTACACAGATTTTTCTCACCGAAACTCTGATTTACTTATTCTCTAGCTTGTCTAGATTTCTCCAAGCAGCATAGATCTGATACAATGTCAATGTTTCATCGAAAACTGCACAGGAGATCTAGCTAAAGAAAGTACAAACAAAGCTTATCAAGAAAGGATGAAAGATTCAATATGGAAGAATGATAAAATATATTCACACTACTCCAATGAGTTAATCAATGAATGACGATTGATACATAGATGATGATCAATATGATACAATGAATGAGTGGAATACACTCATATATAGGGAAAAACATTCCATAATTAAGAAAAGAAATCAAGCATTTATCTTTCCTTAGGAATGCATGCATGCATAATAGTGATGGTCTAAATAGAAAGTCCTAAAATACAACTAGTCAGTTAACTCCCACTGAACTAGTGTGTCGAAAATAGTAATTTCTCCAACACAAAGGATATGATCAATTTGAAGGAGTAGATTTTGAAGAAACCTTTTCTCCCATGGCGAGAATGGAAGCAATCATAATGTTCTTGGCTTATGCATGCTCCAAAAGGATCAAAGTGTATCATATGGACGTAAAATCAGCTCTTCTTAATGGATAATTAGAAGAATAAGTCTACATAAAACAACCATAAGGGTTTTTACTATTATAAAAGGAAGACTATGTTTGCAAATTGAAGAAATATTTGTATGGACTCAAGCAAGCTCCGAGAGATTAGTACTCAAGATTGGATAGGTACTTATAGAAACAAGGATTCGGAAGGGGAAATGAAAATAATAACCTCTACATAAAAGTGGATCAAGGAGATATTATTATTATTGAAGTGTATATTGATGACATCATCTTTGGAAGTGATGATGATAGATTGAGTCAGAAGTTTTCCAAGGATATGCATAATGAATTTGAAATGTCCCTACTTGGGGATTTGAATTTCTTCTTGGGACTCCAGATATCTTAGCTAGATGAATGCATTTTCATTTCCCAAACCAAGTACATCAAGGAAATGTTAAACAAGTTCAAAATGGAAGACTGTAAAATTGTGAGTACTCCTATGGTTATCGGTTTCAAGTTTAGCAAAGATGATGAATCTAAAGAAGTGGATCAAAGACTCTGCATATCAATGATTGGTAGTCTACTTTATGTGAAAACTTCAAGACCATATGTAATGCAAGAAGTTGGACAAGTCGCAATATTTCAAGCGACACCAAAGGAAACCCATGTTCTAGTAGTGAAAAGGATCTTCATATATCTTAAAGGAACAACAGATTTTGGGCTATGGTATCTGAAAGAAAATGAGTTAACTTTGGTTGCCTACATAGATGCAGATTGGGCAGGAAGTATTGATGACAGAAGAAGTACAAGTGGAGCAACTTTCTACTTAGGTGACTGCTTAGTGTCCTGGTTGAGCAAGAAGAAATCCTTAGTATCCTTATCTACAATAGAAGCAGGATATATTGTAGCAGCAACATGTCGTACTCATATTCTCTAGATGAAGCAAACCCTGCAAGACATACATGTGAGATATGATGAGCCTATTCCGATACTTTTTGACAACACCAGTGATATAAACATCTCCAAGAACCCATTGATGCATTTCAAGACCAAACATATTCCTATTAAGTTCCACTTTCTATGAGAACAAGTCAAAGAAAAGAATATCAAGTTGGAGTACATTAGGACAAAAGAACATATTGCAGACATCTTCACAAAGTCTCTTCCTAGGGAGACCTTTGAGTATCTTCGACAAAAAATGGGATTAATCTATACTCCAAATTGATTTCCATAATCTTCTGCAAAAACAAAAAGGAAATATTGCCAGGGGGAGTTACCCTTTTCCATTGATGTCAAAGGGGCAGAGAAAAATAGTAAAACTAGAAGCATGAAGATAGGGGGAGTCAACATGAAGACAAGAAGAAAATACAGTCATTGAGATTAGAGAAAAAAGATAGAGGGAGAACGGTTGTTTTACTAAGTTGCCATTAATGCCAAAGGGGGAGATTGTTTTAAAATTGCTTTTCATTGATGTCAATCTTAGAAGAATCCCTAAAGAAAATCCTATAATCCCCTAAAAGTGATGATGATGTGTCCACTTGAAGAAGCCTAGAAGATCTTTGAAGGAGCCTTGACATAAGCATATATATTTTCAAAGTGGTCCCCTTATGGAATAGCTTTTAAGCATGGCCCTCTTGGGATGAGATAACATGTGGTTGTTTCCACATTCCCACTTTTATTTGTACACAAATAGAGCCTTAAAGGAGTGTTGTAGAAGCCCTAAAACCAAGTGAAGAAGCCCCTAAAGTCAAGTAAAGAAACCCCTAAAACCAAGAGAAGAAGCCCCTAAATTCAAGGGAAGAAGCCTCTAAATTCAATAGAATAAGCTCCTAAATCCAAGTTAATAAGACCCTAAATCCAAGTGAATAAGCCCCTAAAGTAAAGTAAAGAAGCCCCTAAGGTCAACCATCCTTAAGGAAGAGGTGTAACCAAAAATTTGTGACCCTTGGTCAAACCCCCTCATGTGGAGAAGACTCATATAAATAAGAGGAGCCTCATTTGGCATTTGTTTCACACCAATTTAACCTAGCCAAGGATGAGGAGCGAATTTTATCCTAAAGGAGTGAATTTCCAAGGGAAGATGAAGTGAAGAAGGGTGAAATTCTAAGGGAAGATAAAGGCTTGTGATGATTTGTTCTGGGGTTTTCTTCGAAAGTCATCTTGGTAGTTTTTGTATGAATTTTTTTCTAGAATGATTTAGATAGAAAAAMTTGGAGGTGTTTTAGAAGAGATAGAGATGAACCTTTGGTACAAATTTTAGGTCTTGAATCAGTACAGTTTTGGAGTTATAATTGTGGAAGTCAAGGTTCTTTAAATTGGGGTTTTCTTCTTCAAAATGAGTTATCTTGTAATTTTTGCTATAACCTTTTTTATGGGATGACTCAAGGCGTAAAAATTGGAGGAATTTAAGAGAAGATATTGAAGAAAATTGGGTACAAGTTTCAGATCCGGATTCATTACAGGTATGGAGTTATACTTAGGGTTTGTGACTAATCTAGAAACTAGTCCCAAATAGATGTTCAAGATAAAATGGTTATATCTGAAGCTTGGTAGGTCCAAATTGAATTCCATTTGTTGCATTATAAAGAGAACATATCCTAATATATAAGATCCAAGTTTCATAATCATAAATGGAAAATTGAGCTCGTGGTGAATCTTACAAGTTTGCAGATTTGAGGTACAGTTCAGAGCAGTTTTGTATGCAGATTTAAGAAGTGATTTTGGGATTTGATTTGTAGGTTGATTCAATCTTGTATCATCACTTAAAATATTCCAATGGTATTGGTGCCTCCTTCTAGTAGGTGCTGGAAAACTCAAGGAGTGGGTGCTTCCTTCAAGTTGGTGCTTGTAAAATCTTGAAACTACTTAAGAAAAGTTTATGTGGTTTTCTCTCAGTTTGTTTTCCACATAAAAATATGTGTGAAATGTGTATGATTTTATGTGATTATCAATGCAATTATTAATGTTTAATGTTTATATAGTGATTGAATTTTAAAATTGTTGAAATAACTCTATATTGATTCACCCCCCTCTCAATATTCTTGAATATTCTAAGAGTTGTTTGCATAGTAGAGTTTGATTGTTAAAGGGTGGAGTTGCAAGAAATTCTTGAGGTCTAATTCAATGTATAAATGGCTCGAACTGATGAATTATTAGAGTTACTAAACAGTTTAATAACATCTTCTGTGGAAAATATAGTCACAATTGAAAAAACAACTATTCAGTATGTTCTAACTTGCTTGCAAGTTTCGCAAGCCAAAGTAAGACTGCTTCAAAATCAGACGCAACTTATTCATGATGAAATTGAATGAAATAATATTCAACATTATGAACTAGTCCTTGTTCAGAACAACCCTCGTTTCGAAGAATATGATGATGATGATTTAGACCAACTGCTAATGCAGGAGAAAATCAGTGAGACAACTTCAAATTCAAGTACACATGAAGTTCAATTTTCTCTTTCCAAGCCAATCATCAAAACTTGGGAAGAAATAAAAAACAATAAGCATAGAACAAATATAGGATATGAAAAGGAAGTGACCTTTCATATTCTAGATTATACCAAACCAATCCAGTTCCAAAGAGTTGGATTTCTTCAAGAAGGTTCATATTCATCTCCTCTAGTTCAAAAGAAGATTCTTAAATTCCAGCATTGTCATCAAGTTGGCACATGGAAGATTCATGTTTTGATCTTCATACTTGTGAGCAGTGTGGAAAGCATGATCATCTCTCAAATGGATGTTCCAAATTCAAGAAACCTGCAAGAGTAAAGAACCACTATGGGTGGATGACATCTTAGCAATGGTCATCAATAGTCAAGAAGATATAGCATTCATACCATAGAATTCATTCTCGAGTATTAACACATCTTTCAATGGAGATATTTTCATATTATCACCTTGTACTTGATAGGTGGGATAACATCAATGATTAACAATCAAGCTTCAAGTTTTGAAGTCCTATCAATCGATAAGTAACAAGTGAGCATGATTTACCACCAAATTGGTTTGTAGTTTTCCTTAAACCACCACTTAGTATAAGAATTACAACTTCTACTAGAAAATGGTTTGTGCTTTTCCTTAAACCTCCATTTAGTAGAAGAATTTCAACTTTTGCTAGAGAACAATTTATGGTCATCTTTAAAACAAAATTCGAGAGCACTTACAATTAGCAAAATACATCAGCGTCTAGCTTCTAGCTAACTTAGGAAATGTTCTAGGAACCATTGAGCCTTAGAGCCAAGTTCTAGGGTTTGTGGTATACCTTAAACCACCATCATCACTTAGTAGAAGACATTAGATTCTACTAGATTTTTGGTTTGTGGTCATCCCAAAACCACCAKACTCAAAGAGCACATTCATCCATTGGCAGTTATCCACTTCAATATTTCAGCTATACACTTCCAGACTTCATCTCTTTTCTTGGAATCGCATACACCCCTTCAGATTAAGGGGGGGATGTTGGAAACCTAATCCATTATGGTTATGGTATCAGTCACTTATGAAGGAATACAAAACATCAAGTGATAATAATGGTCATTGGGAGTGCAACAGACCTCTTGGAAGATGAATTCAAAGGTCATTCRGAATGTATTTATATGTGTATCATATCAATGAATAATATAACTCACGCTTATCTTCATTTTGTGTATTCTAACACTAAGGAAGAAAAACATCAGGACTACTTTCAAGCCCCTATCCACAATTAGGAACTCCCTAAAGTCTATTAAAGATCCAAATGACCCTGCAAATCAGAAAAGTTTCTACATTATTTCGTGTTCATGTGGAAAACCCTATGTAGGTGAAACTAGTTGTTTTGTTAAGATTAGAATCCAAGAGCATATAACAGTATAAAACACAATCATTTCCATTCATTTGCCTTGATTGAACACTAAAAAAAAAACTAAGCGTCATATATGCATCGAGTAGGCCAAAACTTTATCCAAACTTGACCATCATTTCAGTAGGAAATTTAGGGAGGCTACTAAGATTGAAAAAAGACACAATAAACTTAATAGAGATGATGGATGGAAGATCAGTAAAAATTGGATCCCCACATTATCTTCTAGGTAGTTTCTAGACAAGTCGTCATTACTTTTTCTTACTCTCTTTTAGTTCTCATTTTCTTTTCTTTATATTTTAAGGTGTGTGTGTGTTTGTTTCCTTCATCCTATAAAATAAAGTTATCATATTAAAATAAAATAAAATGATTAATATCTAATACATTTATATATGTAGATAGTAGTGGTTATTGTGATCATATAAATACAATAATATAATAAATATGTAAGTATGTGATGATTTTTATTATCTTTAATTATTATAATCATTATAATTAATAACAAAACACCTCTCTCTCTCTCTCTCTCTCTCTCTCTCTCTCTCTCTCTCTCTCTCTCAATATAATAATAATAATAAGATCTATATAATAGTCAAATTTCGCTAGTGCGATTGGTCTCGAAGGGCTTCATTGTGTATGTCGACCCATGTTCGAAACTCTGTGGTAATGAGAGGAGACACCTAAAATCCATCCATGTTAAGGGCTGGTGTGGCCTAGGTCAGATAAAATCCCCAAATAATTTGAACGAATTAAATGCCCCCGAGTTGTGGTTTCTTAGACCACAGGCTAATCCCACAAGTCACGTATCTATTAACAAGAAAAAAATATTTATATAATAAAATTGAAATACAACTATATTATAAATTATAGATAAAAATATAATTATTAATAAAGATAGTCAATTTTTAAAATAAATAAGAATAATTAATATTTATAAATTATAAAGAGTTAATTGGTTGAAAATGTAAAATTAAATTATGACTATAAATAACTTTAAAATAAATATTATTATTTTAAAG
>SNQJ01S0004027.1:274920-300560 GCA_010110895.2 Picea sitchensis | reverse complement strand
TATAATTAAGTTATAAAATAGGTTCCATCTTCTTATTATATTATTTATAATTTTAGGGTTAATTTTATATTAATAAGAATCTAAAACATAATTTCTCTTAATAAATTCATAAATAAATGCATTCTTTTATGATGAACTATAAACTTTGGTTTGAACATTGAAAATTGATTGGAATGATTTCAAAAAACCTTTTAAATAACAATATTAATCAAAAAAATATCTTTGAAAGACTTACCTTTATTTATATAATAAATATAGTGCAATATTAATAAATCACCATATGGTTAGGCCTTAAATTATATAATAAATCTCAAAAAATATTATATATCACCATCAAAGATCACTACTACAACCAAATATAGTAAATCTATTCAATTCTGTTCGAAATATGAAAGATCATGTATCCTAAGGCCTTAATATATGCCATAGGAGTATGAAAAAAACTATAAGTATGGTTGGTCAAACCTGATCATCTAAGGGCTATGAGTTGGGATAGGGCTATGAGTTGGGATTCCTTGATTGTCACCATAGTTGGATTAGGTAGGATAGATATGATCTTTGGGCATTCCTTATTAATTTCATAAAATTTAGATTCCATATCTAAAATAGTTGAGAGGATATGGGAGGAAATATATTCAAGTCTCCTCAAGTCCTTTGAATCCACACTGATATTCTCTATTTAAGTTATGTATATGGTTTCACTTCACTTATGTTAGATGATTTGTTTCTCTTTTGATTAATACAACATGATCCACTCATTCATTTGATGATTTTGAGTTGAAACTTACATTTAGAAATATGTTTTGATGCATTGATGGATCTCACTTAAAAATTAATATAAATGAAATTGATGATCCACTTAGTCATTTGATGATTTTGAGTTGAAACTTACATCTAGAAATATGTTTCGATGCATTGATGGATCTCACTTAAAAATCAATATAAATGAAATTGATAAGTTTGTATGCATTGAGGCTTTCATCAATGTTTTTAATTACGAATATTTTAATACTTGTCATGGCATGCCTAGAATAAGAGTAGACTTGAAATATTCATGGACTTGAAAATTTTGTTAAATTTTCTCAATATTATGAGATATTATTAGTCCCTTCCCTTCGAGCTGGTAGGGACTAATAGTAATCGATTTTATCTTTTTCTATTAAATCTACACGCAAACCAATGAATTATTAGTCTTTTAATCTAAGTTTTAGTAAATCCATAAATTTTTGAAACTGCACTTTTTTGTTTTTATTCTAAGTTGTAAGTTGGAGGTCTTATTTGGCCTCATATCAAGGTAAGACTTAGGGTAAATTTAGAGAGTTCTAATGAGTTTCTGTGTTTATTGAAGTTTATTGAACTAATGCTAGACATCATGTCTAGCATTAATTCATAACATTAATTGTTTTCTCTCTTTATTTAGTGTATGAATCAGTTTTCCTATTTTTCATTCATGGAGAAGGCAAGTAACCCAAAGTTCTTCAAGATCTTATCGAGGCAGTTTTGACGCCTGTCATTGGGACTACGTGTTCTGACTCTTGTCAACACTCGTGTCATTTGTGGGCTACATGTTAGATGGTTCCCTTCAAACCTTCCTTTATATGATCCTTCTCTTACTTCCCCATGAAAATGAATTCACCACACATTTGTTCTGCTTCTTGGTGAAAATGCATTCACCATACCTTCTGCTTCCCGGTGAACCCAGTGCCAGTAAATGTGCCATCTTCAGTGCTAGTTGTTTCATATCCAGTTATAGAGGTGGAGCAAGAAGCATCCTGTGGACTTCTCCTCTTTAGGCGACGGAGCTTCAACCAGCGGTTCTACGGGCTACTCCAGTCCAGGCGGGGAGAAATTCAGTTTATACCGTTATTAGGTATGATGTTTCCCATATGTTTATACTATCATGATAGCTTCGTAATCAAGCTCATAACATATATGGAAATGATACTACTTAGATTTTTCATATTACATCATGTTATAGGTATTGTGTTTCCATATTCTATAAGGTAGAATCTCGTATAATATGGATATATCATTACTCCTTGTTTATCCTATACACTACTATTCCCATAAGTACAACCCAATCAACATCATACCATAGGCTAATGATCTCTCTACTAGTATAATCTCTATCCTAATCAATCAAACTCACTTAGGATACCAATCATAAAAAAGAAGATGGTTTGGTTTCATTACCATTACTTTACCTGTATAACAGTGTTGAGATTAATGAAGCTTTATGTGTTACTTCCATTGGAAATGATTACACTGCTTACAAGTATTGAACACAATCTAGTTGTATAAGTACCTATGTTTAACCTATAACAAAGGTATACACTCTTTCTATTGATTACATGAAGTTGAACATGAGCTAATACCCGTAATAAGTAAAGAAATATTCACAATGTAACTACCTTATAACTACGAGGTAATTATAGCTATAGATTACATAATTACAGTAATGTTTCCCTTACTTACCTATATCGTGATCAATCTCTATTCCATGGAGTTGAACCTATGTATTGTTTCACTATTACTACAAGAGGTGTTCGATATTCAAACCTTGACACATTTGAATACTCTAATGCTTATAAAACTAATCTGTAAGAGGAAACATGCAAATAGAAACATGCGACTATGAGGGCACTAATTCAATCCTACAGAATTTGGATACCAGCGAGCTCCCTTGAATCATGTAAGCATATGGAGAAACAAGCCTAGATAAATAGAATCAAGTATTTATTTTTATATAGCTAACAACTTGGACTTACATGGACAAGAGAAGGAATTGCAGGCATCTATAATCCACGTCTCCTAACAAAAGCTCAGTCTCTTGCTCCACCTTTTGGTTTGAAAAGGAAGCAAAATTACGTTGGCCTGGAATGTCAGCAAGACATGAATAACTGGAAAATCTCATCCAATTCCTTTTTTCCAAGTACAAAAGGCAGCGGATAAAAAAGGAACCCAATGCGAACAAAAATTATGACTTTCGGGGATGCAATTGCCAACACTATACATAACAGAAATGATGGAAGAATACACATTAAATTTACTCCCAGAGTCCCAGGGGGAATGTTTCATGACCGAGGCATGGTTGGATTCTTGATCCTTCACCATATAAAAGATGCAAATTCCAAAATCTTGCCACGAAAGAGAATAGATAAATTTTTTGTACCTATGTACTCTTGGAAGCTCAACCATGACAACAAAAACGCAACGGAGGCTGGAAACAAAATACGCAACAGAGGGGTACCATATCAAGACCTGATGTCAAAAACATGGGGTAGCATTCCTCCACCTATCAACCCAATTTGTTGGATTCCTATGTCTTTAGTGCAAGGGTAGTGGTAGGAAGCTTCAACCAGTGGTTCTGTGGGCTGCTCCAGTCTAGGTGGGGAAGCTTCGGGAATTTGTTCTATGGGAAGCTCTTCATCTCTAGGTAGAGGACATTTAGCCGGTTCAACCAACAGTTCTCTGGGCTACTCCACTCCAGGCGAGGAAGCTTCGGGCAGCTGTTCTCGGGGCTCTTTCTTTATATGATTAATCTGCAATCGGATGGAGATGGGGAAAACATCAGATTGATATAGCAGAGGAGTAGATGCTCTAACTAGATTCTTACTTCCTGCACAGTTTGGTCCGCACTTTGGTCGGCTGGTGTCTAAATTCAAAATTAAAGAGACAAATCTCGTCTACCAGGAGCATGATTTCCACGTACTTCCCATGAAAAATCGTGGTATGACAGACGGAGGAAAGACCGGGAACCATCATATGAATACGCGTCACTTGAGAAGGCTCTCGTCACAATACTTCCAAAGCCTTTATTCGACTGTTATGGTTAGGTTTACATTTACTTTTGCATGATCCTGTATTAATTATTTGATTGTCCTTTCTACCAAGAGGTACATAATGAGAGGGGCACACAAGGAGAGGTTGTAATGTCTGACTGTTATGGTAAGGTATACATTTACAATTGCATGAGTCTGTATTAATTGTTTGACTATCCTTGCATTGGTAGCCATAAAAGTTTCAACAATGAAAAAAAATTGCAACTAGTATCATTTTACGAGTAAGCTTATTCATAAAATTATGATTTCTTTAATAAATTGGTATATACACCAAGTGCTCAACCAATTCTAATAATTCGGGTCAGACCTTGAACCAATTATGAGTCCACTTATACTTTTAAAACATTGCTATTGCTAAATTCTATCCATGAAATCAGACCAGATCATCGACTTTCGACTTCGTTTTGTAATGAGACGTTGTATAAAAGGTAAGTTCAAGGATACCAATCATAAAAAGGGGTGATGAGGGCTATGTGAATGGGTTCCCCCTTGGTTGGGTCCTCATCAATATTTCATTCGTGCTTTACCCAAGTCTAAGAGCATACCTTGGATGTAAGAAAAGTTGCAGAAGGTCCCGTCAACTTTGATATTGTCATATGATATTCTATATCAACTACCAAAAAATATTCAATTTCATGTGCCATTTGACCATATCGTTATTGCCTTTAAATGACACTGTCCTTTTGTGCTTCGCTCAACAGAGAGATTTTCATCACGACCATCCAAATGTTGGGGTATCTTATTCAACAAGTAATGATCTATCCTTCCACTCAATTTTTACATGGAACTCATCATCGGGCATTTAAAAAAGAGTAAGAAGCTTGAATTAGTATTTGTACCAAAAGCCGATTGTTTTGACGATGTTGCAACATAATACCTAGAACGAAAAACCATACAGAGAAAATCAAGTCTAGCATAGATAGATCTACAGTTCAATCTACAGTTCAAACTAGGGCTAATCCAAACCGATCAGGTCAAGCTGAAATCGTAGAACAAGTAATTAAACTTCAAACTTACAAATCTTAAAACTGGAGCTACAAACATGTTTTTCTCTCCGGAGCTACAAATCTTGCTGCTATCTCCTCCCTTCTTGGTAGGGACTTGTTGCTCCATAACTCCCCTTGTTAAATATTATTTTGAATTGTGAACTAATATCTTGAAGGTTAATGTTTTTAATAGGCATAGATTTTATTGTAGAATTTATATGTATGGATTCTTTCAATCGAACATTGTACTTAGTCAATTTATTATTGATCAAAATATTAGTAAAATTAAGATTTTTTATTCATTAGTGAAATGTTCATGCTTTTATGGGATTCTTTTATTAGATTAAAATATATGTTTTTATTGAACATCAATAAGTAATAATTATTTTTTTCAATATATAAAAAGGAATATAAATGTAGTATACTTAAGGGTGTAATGGAGGGTCGAAGGGTCCATAGTGATAATAGTGGAGGTCATTCAATGGAAGGTGGATTAGATCCACTATGGTAGTTAGATTTATTGAAGATATGTAATGAAGACCATCATTAGTAAATAAGGCCTATTATAGTAGTGTGAACAAAATAAATGTGAGACGACTTAGTAGAAGGTCCATTCTCTAGAATGTCCTTAGGTGGTAGGTAGTATTATATAAAGAGATGTAAGAAATGTAATGGAAATGGTTGAAGAGTATTGTATTTGGATCATAGCTCATTAGGAGGTTGCCTCACCAAAGAGGAAAGAGAACAAGAGTGGATTCCTTCCATAAAAGGATTAATTGTAAGGTTTTGCCCTACCTTAAGGGTTTCATATTAATAAAGATGGATTTAGTATATATTGTTCTTCAATTTATTGTATGTGATTCTATTTGCATATCTAAGGCACTTAATAATTGGTATCAGAGAACTTTCTTTAGTGAAAACGTGGGCAATTTTTTTTCTATTTTGTAGGTTTTCAAAAGAAAAAAGAAGGTTGCAACAATCAGATAAATTTATGTAGATGTTCTAGAATAACTTGAAGAAACAAGTTGTAGATATGAATTCCTCTTGAAAAGACAACTGATTTCAAAAAAATTCGTCTGAATTAGAGTTCGGGAGCTCAAGATATTGTTGGTTTAAAATCAACAAATTTTCAGGGTTTTTTTAGGATGATCACACGATTTGTAGGCTTATATAGCATTTGGTCCAGTTATTTCCAAAACCAGTTGTGGATATTAGTTCCTCTCAATAAAAAAACAAATTTCAAAAAACAAATCGTCTGAATCTGACCTCCATAAATGAAGATATTGCTAATTTAAAATCAACAATATTTTAGGGGTTTTTTCATGACGATCGTGAGACTGCACAACTCATAAATTTTGACAGGGTGCTCATATTGCTACTGAATTAGTGTCATTGGATAGAATATGTTCATGGTTTTCATTTGATATATTATATGTAGTTCTTCCAATCGATATGTCACACGCTACAGCCTCTGAAAATTTTCACTCTCAAACACTCATGGGCATGAAGAATGAAGATATGATCATGTTATTAAAAGATCTCCAAGATATTCAAAAGAAAATTGCTAAATATCAGTACCTTTGTATTATTATGGACATGTACCCTTGCATCACAAAAGAATATAATCGATAAAGATAGGCTTGATATGATTTCGAGAATGATTGTGATGATTGGTATATAGATAGTTTTCATTTATGGGATGACAACTACTTTCATATTCTCTTTGATGACTCTACTCCACCTTATGGAGAGAATTCAAGAGCCTTCTTTGAATACAATTTTTTAGATTTCTTAGTCTCATGTACTAGTGTGTTATGTGGATGATTTTTTGGATATGGATTGATCTACATATTTGGATCCACATGACCAGTGTAGACATTTGGAGCACCATTTTTAGCCAGCTATTAAATCCAAGTATCTTCAGTGGGGACTCCACATGAGCACTTGGACATGGGACCTAGGTTTATGGTGGAGCTTGAACTCCTTCAACATGGTGGCTAGAACTTGTACATGGGACCCTCGTTCTCTAGCCTAATTCAGTATTACGGTCCACACTTATCCATGGGACCCTGTATATGGATGTACTTCCTCATAACAAGAATTGAAGACAATGATTTTCTAAGGAGGGTGGAATGTAGTATACTTAGGGGTGTAATGGGGGGTTGAAGGGCCAATAGTGATAATAACATAGGTCATTCAATGCAAGGTGGACTAGGTCCACTATATTATTAAATAAGGTCCACTATGGTAGTTGGATTTATTGAATATATGTAATGAATGTCATGATTAATAAATAAGGCCTATTGTAGTAGTGTAAACACAATAAATGTGAGAAGGTTTACTAGAAGGTTCATTCTCTAGAATGTCCTTAGGCATTAGGTAGTATTATATAAAGAGGTGTAAACATTGTAATGGGAATGGTTGAAGAATATTGGAGGTTAGTTCATTACGAGCTTTCCCCTTCGAAGAGGCAAGAGAACATGAGTGGATTCATTCCATAAAATGATCAACTATAAGGTGTTTCCCTACCTTAAGGGTTTCATATTAAAAAAGGTGGATTTCTTCTATATTGTTCTTGGATTTAATGTATGTGATTCTATTTATAGATTTGAAACACTTAACAATTGGTATTAGAGAACTTTTTTCAAGAAAAAAATGGTATATACCTTAGATATTAGATATGGAATATAAGAAAAGAATCCTTAACTTCAAAAATAACTCAAATAATTCACGTAAAATACTCAACACAAGAGAAATGTAGAGAAAAACCTTGAAATAGGGTAACATCATATATTAATCCTTATATAAGTATAACACTCCTCAAGCAATGCTTGATACATTCACAATATTCTTCGCTATGCTTCATTACATTGCTTACAATTATTTATATAATGATATCTACCTCTTTTGAACATTATAAAGAAGAAATATTCTAGTAGGTGGAACCTTCTAGTAAGCCTTCTCACATTTATTATGTTCACACTATTACATTTACATGGTCATATATCTATTATTACTCCCATTGGGTACCCCATATTACCCCCCTAGGTATACTACATTCCATCCCCCTTCGCATGTTTCATCCTCAAAACATGGGAAGAACCATACAATATGATTGGCTAAGAAAAGTAGCACGATCCTTCATCCATCCTAGTGAAATGTGAACATGGGGTCCAACTTTTTTGTTGCCACCTTGACCTAGAATCCAATTGCTCCTTGTTATGCTATGACATCTCCATGCATTTTTGTTATAACACCATGTATCTCTCAATTTATTTCCTTTTGGGTGCCATGTTGGTCCATAATAAGTGTGTTGATGCCCATGCTCTTGCCTTGATGATTGTTGTTTCTCCAAGTGGTGTGGACGGCGATAGAAAATAACCTTAGCTATCGGTTCATATAACTTGGAATATTCAACATGTGGCTCCTTTGAATTATATAGCTCACTGGCTTCCTTTTAATGCCCTTCTTGAAACTTTTGTTCAAATTCTTTGGTAAACTTTACTTTTTATTCAACCTTTGAATCTGCAATTATTTTCCCTGCAATAACTTCTTTAGTTTTTCCCATGGCCCCTTCTAGCTTATTAGGAGACATATAATGAAGTGTAATTTTATTTATCTTGTACAATATCTTCAAAAAATTATGTTGTACATTCACATTAATTGTACCAATTGATTCCATCCAAGGATATCTAAGAATATCATCCACATCATTCATATCTATGGCATGAAAATCATAATGCAACACATATTTGTCCATTATAATCTTCAAATCCTTAAAAATTTGAATATTTTCACCTACAACCTGTGTTCTTTGAATATTATTTGCGAGTACTTGAGACCTTTTAGACAAATGAACATTCATAAAATTATGCATGCAACTAGGGTTAATAGAAACAAATGGAATTTTCTTTCTGAATACATCCATGAACATGTAATATCGAGTTTACATATTGTTGTCACCATAAAAATTCGGCATGGGCTATAAATTTCAGAGGGCTAAAGTAGTGGAGATATACTGCATGATTTGGAAGAACGGGCTACATCTGGCGAATAGGGACAAATATGGTGAAAGTGTGAAAGGAGGGAATCCTGCAGATCGTTGATCTCGCGATAACCCAGATCAATGGTTGAAGCCCATATCGGGCAGTGAAGTAGCACAGGACTTAACCGATCGAGGGCGGGCCGAGGAAAACCACTGTGTTGTCGGGTGTAGACGCGTGGCGCCCTTAGAAGTGCATCGGACCAAAAGGCAGTCTGCTTGAAACCAATTTTGCAGAAGCCCCGATGTCACATGTTTTATAGTGTCAAATCAACAACTCGTGGGAGGAAGTAACGATTGGTCAAATCATCTCACGTCATTAGTACTTCTTGTCTGATATGTCGAGCGAACGTCGTCGCATAACGAACTCAAGAGCTCATCATTCGAAATGGATTGATGAAGCGTGGAAAACTGACATATCCTATCAGTGATTAATGATTGGAGCCTGATAACTACTGATATGCAAGCATGGATGGCGTTATTCTGCCCTCGACGATCATCATCGCATTCGTGAATGAGAAAATCTTGAGCTAGTTCGATTCTTTGCATTCTGTAGAATTAAGAAGGGTAAAATCATGGCCTTTGAGGATGTGGATAACGAAAATAGAACAGTATCCAACACAATGGGTTTCTCAACTAATGTCTTAGGATTATCTATGAGAAAGAAAGAGAGGTGGGTTACGCAGATATTGGCAACGAAGTTCCATACAGAACCCATGACTGAACCGGAAGCAGGGGTCAAGTTAAACCCTCTTATAAGAGACTTAATCATCAATGAGCAAGTGGAAGAGCCCTATAGGCGAGTGGCGAAAAAGAGGAGAAGCGAACGATAGAAGACTAAAATCATAGCAGAGGCGGTGGAGAGCGTTGGGAACAACCAATTAGCCTGGTTGAGTACTTTGCAGGAGGAAATCACCAAGTTAAAGTGAATCCCTAGACATGATTGCGTACATCTCAATGAATTTTGGACAGATGGTGATCAAAGAAAGGGCTCTAGATATGACAGGCCTGTTCCTAATGACCTCTTTGAAATAGGATAACGATTATCATAAATCATTCTTTTTTTGTAACGTATCTCTATTTTAATCATGGGGAATTCTGAACGTTTTAGATTCCACAAGTAAATCCCCTATATATGTATTATCTCGAAGATATGAAGGCATGAGAAAAGGGGGAGCCTGCCCTTTGTGCAGGAAGAACTTTGTAAATTTTTGGGGCTTGAATGAATATACGAATGCAAAGGCTGATTTCGAACTGTTTACAAAAATATTCTAACTGGTGGTGTCACGAGTCTCGTTTTCCCTTATAGTATGTGATTCCTATTATTCTTTATTTCATTTTCACTTTTCCTTTGTCTGAATTATGAGATTAGAAGCCCAGAATTCATTATTTAATGCTCTCAGCTTAACAATTTAGACTGTGTTTATATCTCCCAACCGATTCAGAATTCATTTCAGTAATGCTTTGATGCAGTTATTTGTTTTCTTCATCTTCCTAATATCTTTTTATTTCAAGAATAACTCAGATTCATCACCTTATTTAGCCTTTTCCTCTAGATAGTTTTCAGGGTTTGAAAATTCATTCTTCATTCCTGACTCCATAGCCCAAAGTGTCCCTCTTCTTCTTGGCCAACAACTTTATAAAACCCACCCCAAAAGAAACCAAATGTAGCCACCGATTGCCATAGATATATCAAGTGACACGAGTCATCCCTCTCTGAGTTGAACCGGCTAGTCTTTAGCTCTAAATTTGGTTGAAACAGTTACCCCTGTCGTCTATTTTGATAGTCGAACATATTTACAGGGTACTAACATTCTGGCGCCGTTGTCGGGGACGAAATTGAAAAAATTTCCCGGGGAAGAATGACATGGTTGAGTTCTAAGGTCTGAGAGAAGCAGACACTTAGGCACATATTGGTTGTATTCCTGCTCTGGCGACTCCACACGGCAGAAGACCAGTTTGAAGGTGATTCCACTGGTAGAAGAATCCAGAAATTCAAATCTTCAATGGCGACTCCACACAACAGAAGACCAGTTTGAAGGTGATTCCACTGGTAGAAGAATCTAGAAATTCAAATCTTCAATGGAAACTCCACATAGCAGAAGACCAGTTTGAAGGTGATTCCACTGGTAGAAGAATCCATAAATTCAAATCTTCAATGGCGACTCCACACAACAGAAGACCAGTTTGAAGGTGATTCCACTGGTAGAAGAATCCAAAAATTCAAATCTTCAATGGCGATCCCACTCTCAATACAGAATCCAGCTTCCAAAACATTATTGGCGACTCCACTCAAGCTTCGAATGTAATTCAGAGACTCCACTGGAAGATGAGATCCCTTGACAGAGGTATGAAAAGACATTATGGAAGAAAACAAGTACTTAAAATTGGATTTTTTCCAAGGCATTTTATTGTTCATTATAAGTTGCCTCTGCTCCTTTGAAAATGCCAAACAAATTCTTCTTTACCTGCTGCATTCTAATGATGATCATGAGAATCTTGCAATTGTATATCCTCCTCTTAAATTTGTACATGCATATCCTCACTGTATCACTGATTTTGATAAAACTTTTCCATCTGGGCCATGTGATGACCATAACCAAGTTGATGAGCCTCATGAAACCAGGGTTGGTATTTCATCTCCTGCACTTGATCCAACACCCTCCAAGACTCAGCATAGATACAAAACCTTAAAGTTACCCCACATCCTTCATGACTATCCCCCAAAACACTATGAATACCTACCCATGTTTGATGGGGAACCTGATTCCATCTGAGCTGAAAAACACATCCAAGGGTTTGAGCATTTTATAGATTTGTTTGAGATTGACCATGATGATGTTTGTATGAGGGCCTTCTCTCGATCCTTTAAAAGAGACACCAAATATTGGTTTAAACATTTGCAGCCAGAGACTATTAGCTCATGGGAGGAATTGAAGGATGTCTTTTTAAAGTTTTGGGGCGGGAAGAAATATTTGGATCTACAACTTATAGAGTTCTATGCCTTAAAAAAACAGAGCAATAAAACCATTTCTATATTCAATAGAATGTTTTCCATAGAATGTTTTCCAGTATCTATTACAATTTGTCCAAAGAAATTCAACCCACTAAAGTTGTTGCCATGCTCCATTATGTAACCACTCTTCATCCAGATTTTTCTTTCCTCCTGATGGAAAGAAGACCTAAGTCCTTACAACAAATTTTTAATGATGCTCAGGACATTCAACGCAACATCCAAGCTTGTAAACAGATAAAAAATGAAGGGTTGAATGCTCAAGAACATGAAAGTGAATGTGAACATAAAATAGTTGATTGGAATCTTGAGCATAGAATTGACGATATCATAGGTCCTCTTGAAGTTTCCAATGCTAATGATTTTGCAAAAAATTATATTCCACTTGTTGAAAGAGGAGGTGTTGAGTTAGCTTCTGATCCATCCCATGATAAGCAGGGGGCTGATTGTTTTATATATTCATTTGTAGACAGTCAAGAAAGTGAATTTGCAAATCAGTTTGTTGAAGAACGTGTCGATGTTCCAAGTTTGTTCTTGTTAGATGACATTGCATATATTGTTGATTTGCCTATATATGATAAATATGATGATGATTATGATGTTGACTCCCTAGAACAACCAATTGCATGTTTTATATCAGAAAGTGTTCTTTTTCAACAGTATAATGAGATAAATCAACCTACATATCACAGTTGCGAGGAGAAAAGTATTGGATCAGCTGAAGAAAATTCTCTACCTCTCTGCTTTGTTGCATTCAAATGGTTGAGATAAAACTCTCAGATCATTATCGAAGCAAGCGAATTTGTGTTGAAGTGAAGTCACCAACGATTTAACGAGATATTGGAGCACTCTCCTCAGGTGCTGGGTGACCCTATTCCTTATTTTGTGGAAGGTCTCGTTGGTTTAGAAGGGAAGACATTGGTCGAAGGCAAAGTTGAAAGCAAGCATACCTAGCAATCCAAAGAGATGGAGAAATGTACTTACGACAACGTTCAAGAAAATGAAGAAAGTTTTGAGTGTTAAGAACCAAATATCAATATAGCATAGAAAAACCTCAGAAAAAGTACTCAACGCCTTGAAAAAGAGTTAATTTTAGATAATAAGCCTCTTCAAGGGGGCAACCTCCTTGTACCCCACTTAAATGTTCAAGTACAAGATGATTCAAAATGAAAATGTCTCCTTGGTATATATAAGAGACTAGGAGGTATAATTACAACTAATGGCCTAAAGTCGACATAAATAAAATATACGAGAGAACCAAAAAAATTCCTAACCCCCAACAACAAGATCACCCCAAGAATATACGGTCTGCCAAAAATTCACAAAGAAGACGTCCCTCTTAGACCCATAGTGAATACCATAGGTTCACCAACCTATGAGCTGGATAAACACGTAGCTAAGATCCTTAGCCCTCTAGTAGGCCACACTGACTCTTTCATCAAAGACTCCAATGATTTTATCAATATCATTAAAAATGAAAAGGTAGGGCCTCAAGACACCCTCATAATCTTTGATGTAGTCTCCCTTTTCACTAAAATCCCCTTAGATGAAGCTATCCAAATTTTCAAAGAAGTCACCGATCCAGAAACAACTAAAATAGCCGAGGTCTGCTTACGCTCCACTTTCTTCAATTACCAAGGAGAGTTCTATGAACAAACCAGTGGCATAGCAATGGGCTCCCCACTGTCCCCCATTGTTGCCAACCTTTTCATGGAGAATTTTGAAAAGAGAGCCCTGGACTCCTTTCCCCTAAAACCCTTGAGGTGGAAAATATATGTTGATGATACAAACGTTCTTTGGTCCCACGGAAAAGTTGAATTACAAAAATTCTTTCTACACCTAAACAACAAATCCGAAGAAATAAAATTCACCATGGAACTCGAAGAGAACGATAGCATCCCCTTCCTAGACGTTCTTATCAAAAGGAAAAGTAATGGTGATCTTGGACATGCGGTGTATAGAAAGAAGACCCACACTGAGAACTATCTCCACGCCAATTCCCATCACCACCCCAACCAGAAACTAGGTGTCTTAAAAACTTTAACCACTAGAGCCATAAGAATCTCTGATGAAACACACCTAGATAAGGAAACAGATCACCTTACTAAGACTTTTAAAAACATAGGGTATAAACAAAAAGATATTAAGAATGCAATAAAAAAATCCCTAGAAATAACCCACAATAATCCCAATGCCCCTAAAGACCAAAACCCGAATAGAAGTGCCTACCTTTCTTACATCCAAGGAGTGACCGACAGAATTGCAAGAGTCCTCAGTAAAAAAGAGATTAAAACCTCATTCAAACCTCTTGAAACCATCAAACAGAGTATGAGATCCGTCAAAGACAAACTTAACCCTCACAATGGCAAAGGAATCTACAAAATAGAGTGCTCATGCGGTAAATGCTACATTGGTGAAACCAGTCGCTCCTTCCAAGTTAGGATAAAAGAACATGGAGCTGACATCAGAACAAATGCATCCACACCTCACCTAAGCTGAACCCTCCATTAAAACAAGACACCATGTTCAACTAGAAGACACCTAAATCCCCGCCAAAGAAAATCACCTCTTCAAACATCGTATTAGAGAAGCCATTGAGATCCAAAAACACCCTGATAACCTAAACAGAGATAATGGACTAGACTTAAGTGAAAACTGGCTCCCCCCTGATCCACAAAAAAAAACAATAATCATTGGTAAATTTTCATATCTTATTATAAAATTAATTTATTCATAAGAAAACCCCCTCCCAATTAATTTTAATTCTAAGACAACCTAATAACCTCTTAAATAACCTAAGAACATAATTGATTAATATCAAAAATTAACCTTGAGTAATAAACACTTAGAATATGAATATAACAGAGGGAAAACCCTATTATCTTATAAATTACTTAATACCTATAACCTAACTCTAGAACCTATTAATCTAAATGAAGACATTAATACAAAACATTAAATTAATAATAACCGATTATTTACCTTATAACCCAAAACAAACACATTTAGAAACCCTAATATTAAACTCATTAACAAACATTTAATTCTTCTTTTTTAATTATATAGTTTATACCTTAACCTTAGATTATAATACCTTAACCTAAAATAAATTTAATGAAATCCACTTTTGCACCTATTAACTAAACCTAGAACATTAAATATTGATATAAAACCTAAATTAATAATGAAATATTATAACCTTAAAATAAACAAATTAATAAACCCTAGAAATCTTATGGAAATAATTAAATTTATTAAATGATTCTACTTTAAACCTAGCCGACCTTTGAAAACTCTGCACTTCGTTATTTTATACCGTCTTCCCTTTTCTTAATGGCTCATTTGCAGAAATATAAGATGGATCCTGGTTTGGATCTGAAACGTTGACAATCTATTGACTATACTGTGGTTTTTCCGATCAAAACCGAATAAATAAAATAACATTACTAATATATTATGTATACTTCAATTAAAAGGCATTAATGAGTAATATTAAGGCAACCATGCCCTCCCTTGAGACAAGTGTTGTCATAGCAGGTAACTCTGGATGCTTACGTATAAAGACTCATCTTCCCAAATTAAGATCTCTTCATGCAGTGGATTTCCTCCATTTAATGAGATACTCACAAATGGATATTCCCTTAGTTGGAGAATTCTTGTGTCGGTGATGGCTTAAGAACTCAATATGATTTTCCTTCCTCGTCAAGTTACAGCAATATAGTTTTGAGCTGAGATCTTATCGCCCTACCTAACCTTCTTTAAGCATGGAAACATACTGAAGTGAAATAGGCAACTCCAATTTGTGAAATACTTACATAGTACCAATCTTTTTAGCGACTTATAAGGGCCATATTACTTTTGCAGTGATAATTTATTATCTTCTTGGCTTGCCAGGGACATGTTTGTATGGTTGTGTGTAGTCTTAAATACTCAATCCCCTACTTCAAAACTTCTTTCCTCTCGATGTTGATATGCTTGTTGTTTCATACAATTATGTACCATGGTCAGGTTGTCTTTTTAGGTTTGGGCTTGTTGTTGATTCTCGATGTGATCTTCCTTTAGCGGACTAACCAGATTTTCTTTTAGAAGGCGATGGAAGGAGATTGGTATCCATAAAGTGTCATAAGTGGTATCATTTTTGTTGCGATTATAGAAGAAGTGTTATGCACCGATACTTAAGAATTATATTTGAACCATTGTTTTTGTTTATCGGAGACAAATCAATGAAGGTAGCATTCTAAACATTTTTTCACTATCTTGGGTTGTCCATCAAATTGAGGATGATAGGATGAGCTATGAGCCAATTGGTACCAAAACAAGAAAATAATTTTGACCAAAATGTCCAATGAAGATGGGATCTCTATCACTTACAATAATCTTTGGAACATATGCTGGCTTTTGAGCGCCTTCATGAATGTGGTAAAAGCGAGCTGTACTAGCTGAAGGGATGAGAGAGTGCAAGTGTCTTTGATATGTCTGATCTATCAACAATCACCATGATGACACTCTTTCCTTTAGACTTTGGTAACCACAGCCTGTGGTGAAATCCATGGAAACATCCTCTTAGTGTTGACTTGGGATGGATAGTGGTTGTAAAGACTTGGGGTCTTAATTATTTCACCTTATTTTGTTGGCAAAACCAAACGATACGCCACCAAACCTTTGAACATCAGGTTTAAGGCCATCCCAAAAATCCTTCTTCTTGACTCTATGGTAGGTTTTCAAAATCCTAAGTGCCCTCCTACAAGAGAGGTGTGTGCAATTACAATAGTACCTTTTGTTTGGTTGGGAGTTCTTACATATGATATAAGCGATCTTTGTACCATAGTGAATCATTTTTCCATGTAAATGTATCGGTTGCACTGGAATCCTGTTAACCTTTGAATGAGAGTCCACTTTTCGTCATTCTTCCGTGTCCCTTTCTTCTATTATCAATCGGGTTGGATGATCCGGAGATAACAGAGAAAGGCCTCTCAACATCTTCATCCTTTCGTTGGAGTGCATCTGCCACAACATTTTGCTTCCCATAGACAATTTCAAAATCCTTAACCCAATATCTTGGTTACCCATTTTTGTTGTTCTTATAAAAGATAGTCTTTCTTCCAAGAAGTATTTAAGACTATCATGATCATTTTGACAGTACCTGTGGAGTAAGGGCGCCATTCTTCAATGCATGTGGTATTATACATCATTTCTTTCTCATAAATGGGTTTGTGTAATTCCTTTCCTTGAGTGGTCGACTTTCCAAAAAACGAGGGGCCTTCCTTCTTGCAATGGGACAACACCAGTTCGCTCACGGGGGCATCACATTCCACAATAAAGGGTTTGTGAAGTCTAGAGTGGATGAACCAAAGAGATTTCACATGCCTCTTTAAGTTGTTCAAAGCCTTTAGTTGCCTCTGTATTCCATGAACATGCATCCTTCTTAGTTGGTAATGGTTAAAGGTGTTGCTATTCTTCCGTTCCCAGACAAACTGGGTGGCAAACGGCAAACCAAAATCCTCTAAGATTCTTTAATGTTTTGGGAATCGGCTGGAGCCATCATAGCCCTTAATCTTGTTAGGGTCTACTGACTGACACCTTCATGAGATACAACCACTTGGCCCAAATACTCTACCCTCCTTTACTCCAAAGAAACATTTGGATGGTTTGGCATATAGTTGTTGCTCCTTTAGTGGTTGTAGCACCTTGTCAACATGTAAGCACATGATGCTCCCCAGACTTTCTATAGATTAGTATATCATCAAAAAATACTAACTTCTAAATTTTTGAAGGAAGGGGCTTGAAAATGGAATTCATCAACCCTTGGAATGTGGAAGGTGCATTTGTAAAGGCCAAAAGGCAGCCAAAAATGCATAATGGCCTTCGCGGGATAATGTTGTTTTTGGGATATCTTCTTCCTTCAATACGATATGATGAGTACCACGAGCGGAGATCAATTTTGTAGGTGCTCCATGAAGTTGATCTAACAATTCATCAATGACAAGAATGGAAACTTATCTTTAATAGTGGTGGTATCTTGTTGAGCTCTCTATAATCACGGACACATACACCATGAGCTATCTTTCTTGAATACCATTACACTTGATCTGCAGTAGAGCTGGCTAGATTCCCTGAAAATAATGCGATACTCAGCATTTCTTCAGCTCAATTTCCGCGCTCTTGGGCATAAGGGTATCTATATGGCTGATGTTGGGAGGAAAACTCCAGGAATTAGGTGAATTGCATGATCATGATTTGAGTGGGTGGGAATACCTTTACAGGGGTATCTTCAAATACTTTGGAATGCTTATCAATGATCTTTGGAGATCTTGAGGAACATTCGTGATCTTTGAACATCTAGTGAGCATAGTTATGCAATAGCGACTTGATGCCCACAATAATTTGCTGTCATGCTCGTTAGAGCTTATCACCTTACGAGGTTTCCACTGTGATACCTCTTAACTCAATTTCTTTTCCTTCCAATGAAATTTCCATGAAAAGTTCTTGAAATTAAAAATATTGTTCCTAATGATTGTAACCATTGGATTCCTAGTGCAACATCACCACCCATGGGTATAGAAATTGGACTATTCATTACATACACCCCCATAGTAAGATTGATATTATCTCATTTTCATGAGCAATTGATAGTTCCTCCATGCGCAATCGACTAGAGCTTCACGGTCTTTGGATATACAAAGCAATTGAGATCTTTGACTAATTTATAATGAATGAAATTGTGAGTACTGCCAGAATCATTTATGACTATTACCTTTTTATTTTGATGTATCCTTGATCTTGAGGGTTTGAGTGCTAATTTCCAATATTATTTACATGATATCATTGAAGTCCAACTCTTGGGAGGAAGTACTCGTTTTCATCTTGAGATGGTTCTTGTTCTTCTTCTTCTTCCTCTTCACAATCATGTAGAATAATTTATTCTCTACCACACTTATGTCCTTCGTACTTGCTTTCACGAATTTAAAAGCATAAACCTTTTCTTTTCTTTCCTCAATTGTTGAGGTGTGTCAACCTTGTAGGTTGAGGGTAACAGAGAAGACATTGTTCTCTCTATAGATGTTAGGATTGGTCCTTTTAGTAGCCATAGCCATATTTTTACTTTCAACATTTCTTGCCACCTTAAATGCATTCTCAATGATTTGGGTTTAAGCCCCGAACCCTCATGTTGAATGTTATCCTTTAAAGTTCCTATAGATACATCAATCAAGTGCTCATCGGAATATTGGCTATGTATTCAATCTTTGGAATTCTCAATGCTTTCGATGGCAGACCCTTTTGGCAGAGATTTATCATTTAGTAAAGAAGGTGTGCTCCTTATGTATCCTCATAGTGTGCTAGCAAAACTTCTTCCGTGAAAATTGTCCAAAGAGTGATGAGTGATTTAGGAGAACAAAGCCATCGATACCATACAAATTGATTGGGTTCTAAATATAAAGAAGCAAATTAGGTACATTTTGTGTATGTGGCACATTATGGAGATCAGAATTGCTCCTCGAAATATCCATGTGATTGGGTCCTTTCCATCAAACTTCCTCCTTATCCAATCTTACGGAGCAGTTTGGTCTTTCGACAAAGTTGGAGTTTCTCCATTCTTGATTCACCTTTCTGTATCCTCATCATGAATTTCATGGGATGCATTTTTTCACTTTCAGGTGTCTGCTACGAAATTTTTTCAATACTTCCGTCAGTCTCCCTTTAAACCATGTATCCATCTTAGTATCAACAAAGCCATTGAATTCATCTTGGTATCCAACTTAGCTTCCATTGAATCATCTTCTTTTTGTAGTTCATTTATGTCCCTACACATTTCTTCACCTTCATCAAAAAGAGTCCAGAAGTTTGGAGGCTTATTTGGTGTAAAGTTCCCTTTTGGTGGCATGTTGGTCAAGTATCCTTACCCCAGACCTTGATTTTTGAGGGTGGACTGCCTTTGCAACTCTTTCTTTATTTATCTCCCAAGTTCCGGCTTTGGGTGTGAAACTTTCTTTTATCTAATAGTTCTCCTAATATTTCTTCTCTTGCAAAATACCCACGGAGTCGATCAAAATTGGATGTAAAATTGGGTTATGGTAACTTCTACAGCTATTTTTTGGCCTTTCCAAGATATCTCACTTGTATAAAGTTTTGCTTTGAAAATAATTGATATAAAATTCACAAAACTTGCACCGAAATAGTGTGTCCACAATCCAATGAAACTAGTCCCACTCAATTTGGATACTCTGGGAAGAAGTTATGAGAATTGTTTACCTGGAACACCTTCTTGAGATTGATCCAATAGGACTAGTCGGATACCCTATCTTACAGGGTGTATCTACAAATTTAAGATGACCCGAGCTGATTTTTACCACATATACCTTACTAATTTTTGTAAATAGCCTCTCGAGTTCAAGGTCTGAAACATTCTGAAGGGGTTTTATAAGAAATTCATAATGACTCGGTTAGGGATGATCCAGAACCCTATCTTGTACAAGTTGTATCTCAGAAAGTGATGCTCTAAAATTCGAGGCTGAATTTTGAACTAGCATTACCTTGATCAAATCCACAAATATCCTCAAGTCCATTCTTCTAAAACGATGGTAGAAGGCAAATTATAAGCGAAAATTCCAAGGTGTCTCGGATGTAGTAAGCCAAGACAGCAGGGCTTTTCTCCACCATATCATTAAGAACCAAATCAATATAGCATAGAAAAACCAACCCAGAAAGTACTCAAGCAGAAAAGAGATAATTTGGGATGTGTATGGGGCCTACTTTACCCCAGCAAATGTTCTAGGCACAAGATGATTCAAAATGATGTACTCATGGCATATATAGAACTAGGAGGTATAATTCAAGTACAAGATGATTCAAAATGAAAATGTCTCCTTGGTATATATAGGAGACTAGGAGGTATAATTACAACTAATGGTCTAAAGCCGACATAAATAAAATAACATTACTAATATAATATGCCCCAATTAAGGGGTAATAAGCCAATATTAGGGCTTAACATTGAGCCAGGTAACAAACCCTTGTCCTTGTGTTCTTCCTTGTCCGAACTGTTGAGACAAAATGTCTGTGACATCTCCAATCGAAAAGTATCCAAGCATGGCATTGAAAGTGAGAAAAGCGGTGGGCTTACAGATAAAAGCTCTCTCCCCTTATGTTTTTCTTCTTTTGACTGGTTGAAATAAAATCATAAGATTTCAAAAAAGACAAGGAGTTTGACTGTATCCATGATAGTGTTGTTTTACATAAAAGAGTCATCACCACTGAAGAACACCAATTACACTCACATGCATTAAACGATCATTGCCAGGAGGGATATTTCAATTCAGAATTGCAATCTGTGCTTGATCATCCAAGTAAAGAAATAACTGGAGTTTTGATTAAAGGTAATATTTCTTCTCCTAAGACCGATGCAGACGCTTAACAACATTCTCAGGAAGACAAAGTATTCCAACGTTGTTTTTCTTTTTCTAAAAATGAAGTAGTGATCAAATTTCTTGACAGCATATGCATAAATGACAATTTTGAAAGCCTATCTATGGGAACTCTAAACTGTGAAATAATTCATGACATTATCTTCTCACATTTGCAAGAAGATTATGAACATGGACTTATTTCCATTCATTCGTTTGAAATTCAAATGACAGTCCTCAAGAGACCCAATCAGAATTGTTTGCCGAGTAAGGGGACGCACATGATATGGCTGTCACATTTGAAGATGTTCAAAAACATATTTTTGTTGATATGCATGGAAGAGTAGAAAAACTTATTTCTGCCATTTCATTTGAAAATGTTCTCAGAATAGAAGAGATAGAGCAAAAACAACAAACACTTATGAAAGAAGTTGTCTTTCTCTTTTTGTTCATCAAGAAAAAAATGAAGAAGGTTTTGAATCAGATTTGCAGCCTGTGCTAAACTACCAGCTTGGAAATAAAGATGACGGTCAATCAATATCCATGTTAGACATGGATTTATTTTCACCAGGGGTTTCATTTCAGCCAGCACTATCTTCTGATCCAGAAGATTGTTATTTCCAGCAGTATCAACATATTTTTCTACCTCTTGATGGCAATCAACAGGTTAACTCACATGAAAACAAGAATGCAGTGGAAGGGGTGAAGCATGATTGTTGTTTTGTGCATGTTTTAGAAGATCCATTTTCAATTCTGTTGGAGGTAGTAAACAGTCCAGATGTTTTTAATTTTTTGAGATTTGGATTTATGGATGAATTTTTGAATGAATTATCAGTAAGCAGGATTTGGAGAAAGCTTGTGCAAAGTAAACAAATGGTAGATAAAATGCTTGCATGGTTGCATTGGCATTTTGATTTTACTTGATTTACAGTTCATTCCAGCAGTTAGGGTAGGTAGGTACGAATAAGCTTGTTGGTCAAGCGTTTTTTCAGTTTGGATTTCCAGCAATGTGTACAGCCAGATTTTAGCGGTGTCTTCAATGTTCAAAGCAGTAGGCAGAGTTTGGTTTTCAGCAAACATTAGTGACAGGACAAAGTAGAGTACACACACATATGTTTTGGGAGCAGCCCATGGATTAGGCACTAGGTCTATGAGTTCTTTGCTACATCACCGGGAGGATAACATCCCCAATAGGAGCCTATGTTGTCACCATAAAAATTCGGCATGGGCTATAAATTTTAGAGGGCTAAAGTAGTGGAGAAATACTGCGTGATTTGGAAGAACAGGCTACATCTGGCGAATAGGGACAAATATGGTGAAAGCGTGAAAGGAGGGAATCCTGCAGACCGTTGGTCGCGTGATATCCCGAATCAACGGTTGAAGCCCATATCGGGCGGCGAAGCAGCACGGGACTTAATCGATCGAGGGCGGGCCGGGGAAAACCACTGTGGTGTCGAGCGTAGACGCATGGAACCCTTAGAAGTGCATCGGAGCAAAAGGCGATCTACCTAAAACCACTTTCGCAGAAGCCCCGATGTCACATGTTTTAAAGTGTCAAATCAACAACTCATGGGAGGAAGTGACGGTTGGTCAAATCATCTCACGTCATCAGTACTTCTCGTCTGATATGTCAAGTGAACGTCGTCGCATAACGAACTCAAGAGCTCATCATTCGAAATGGATTAATGAAGCGTGGAAAACTGACATATCCTGTCAGTGATTAATGATTGGAGCCTGATAACTACTGATATGCAAGTATGGATGGCGTTATTCTTCCCCCGACGATCATCGTCGCATTCGTGAATGAGGAAATCTCGAGCTGGTTCGATTCTCTGCATTCCGTAGAATTAAGAAGGGTAAAATCATGGCCTCTGAGGATGTGGATAACAAAAATAGAACAATATCCAGCATAATGGGTTTCTCAACTAATGTCTCAGGCAAATCTATGAGAAAGAAAGAGAGGTGGGTTACACAGATATTGGAAACGAAGTTCCATACAAAACCCATGACTGAACCAGAAGCAAGGGTCCGGTTAAACCCTGTTATAAGAGACTTAATCATCAATGAGCAGGTGGAAGAGCCCTATAGGCGAGTGGTGAAAAAGAGGAGAAGCGAATGACAGAAGACTAAAATCAGAGCAAAGGCGATGGAGAGCGTCGGGAACAACCAATTGGCCTGGTTGAGTACTTTGTAGGAGGAAATCGCAAAGTTAAAGTGAATCCCTAGACAGGATTGCATACATCTCAGTGAATTTTGGACAGATGGTGATCAAAGAAAGGGCTCCAGATATGACAGGCCTGTTCCTAACGACCTCTTTGAAATAGGATAACGGTTAGCATAAATCATTCATTTTTTGTAATGTATCTCTATTTTAATCATGGGGAAGTCTGAACGTTTTAGATTCCACAAGTAAATCCCCTATATATGTATTGTCTCGAAGATATGAAGGCATGAGAAAAGGGGGAGCCTGCCCTCTATGCAGGAAGAACTTTGTAAATTTTTAGGGCTTGAATGAATATACGAATGCAAAGGCTGATTTTGAACTGTTTACGAAAATATTCTAACTGGTGGTGTTATGAGTCTCGTTTTCCCTTATAGTATGTGATTCCTGTTATTCTTTATTTCATTTTCACTTTTCCTCTGTTTGAATTATGAGATTAGAAGCCCATAATTCATTATTTAATGCTCTCGGCTTAACAATTTAGACTATGTTTATATCTCCCAACCGATTCAGAATTCATTTCAATAATGCTTTGATGCAGTTATTTATTTTCTTCATCTTCCTACATATCTTTTTATTTCAAGAATAACTCAGAGTCATCGCCTTATTTAGCCTTTTCCTCTAGATAGTTTTCAGGGTTTGAAAATTCGTTCTTCATTCCTGACTCCATAGCCTAAAGTGTGCCTCTTCTTCTTGGCCAACAACTTTATAAAAAAAACCCGAAAACAAACCAAATCTAGCCACTGATTGCCATAGATATATCAAGTGACACGAGACAGCCCTATCTGAGTTGAACCGGCTAGTCTTCAGCTCTAAAGTTGGTTGAAACAGTTACCCATGTTGTCTGTTTTGACAGCCGAACAGATTTACAGGGTGCTAACACATATGAAAATAAAACCATGGTGCTTTCTTGATCCTTACTCTTGGCATGAGACCACTTGTCTAAAAATAAATTTTCAAATGCTTCATCGGAAAGCGTTATCATCTCATCACATCTAAGTCCATATGAGTCCCACTATATGCGAGCATTATCCATTGATCTATAGGCTATATTTATTTTCCAAGTTATTGGATATTCCAATTTTGTCCATTTTACGTATTCTTAAATAAGAGGACCATTAGATTTTCCGGTAAAATAGATCTTTCTTGTCAAACCCAAAAATAGAACTAGGGTTTAAAGAAAAATCACTTACTTTTCAATCACTGCAACTATACTTCTTCAATTGGCTATGATGACCAAAATTTTGAAATGCCACGGTCTATATGCATCTAATGGTTCTAGTTTCGTTGAAATTTGAGCACTCTAGAAAAAGATATCTAATCTACAAAATTCAAATCACGTTTCCATCCATGGAAAAACCCTGGAAATTTGTTGATTTTAAAATGTCGATAACTTTACTTCTCGAACTTTGTTTCAGACGAGTTGTTTTTTTAAATTAGGTATTTTCCCAAGAAGAATTAAAATAATCAATTAGTTTCTGAAAATTTTGCTTATAAAGTTTCAGAATTTAATCTAAAGTGTGTCACCCTTTTTTTCCCTTGAAAAATTATGTAAAAAGAAAAAAATGCCTCCTGCTTTGGCCAAAGAAAGAGCTATGATACCAAATGGTATATACCTTATATATTAGATTTGAAATATAAGAAAAGAATCCTTAACTTCATAAATAACTCAAATTATTCACATAAAATACTCAACACAAGAGAAATGTAGAGAAACCCCTTGAAGTAGGGTAACACCATATAGTAATCCTTATGGAAGGATAACACTCCTTAAGAAATGCTTGATAGATTCACAATATTATTCACTATGCTTCATTACATTGCTTACACGTCTTCATATAATGATAGCTACCTCCTAGGAACATTCTAGAGAAGGAACATTCTAGTAGGTGGAACCTTCAAGTAAGCCTTCTCACATTTGTTATGTTCACACTATTACATGTACATGGTCATATATCTATTATTACTCCCCTTGGATACCTCCCTAGGTACCCCATATTAACCCGCTAGGTATACAACAATAAAACCCATGTGCTACATAACATCCCTTAGATTAAGTGGCCATTAATGGAGGGTATATGTTTTCTCTCATTGACCATGAATCACATTTGTCCCTATTCATATATGCAATTACT
>SNQJ01S0004027.1:241702-254501 GCA_010110895.2 Picea sitchensis | reverse complement strand
TTTATTGCTTTTCTTTCTTTTTTACTTCAAGGTCTGACCAGAGGACACTGCCTTGGCGTGGTGACCAGAGCTGACAGTGTTACCCACTGGTATCTTCATAGAAATGATAAGGCTGGCTCGTGATGAGACCCCCTTTCCCTTGGACATGCAACCAAAGGTCGTTGCCCTGGCGTGGTGACCAGATATTGGCAATGTCATACTGTTGGATACGTATGAACATAATGGGCCGGCTCGTGATGAGACCTCCCATCCTCTTGGTTAGGTCTTGTTTTGTTATTTTTCTTAGGGTCCCTTTTGTTTCTTATCGAGAGGCCTTTTATTTCCTTCTCGGGGATCCCTGGGCGAAGCATCTCTAGGTTTCATTTCTTATGGATTTTATCTTTTACCAGCTGCTTTTACCCCTTGGGCCTTTAGCCCCTTCTTCCCACAAGACAAAGTGTAACCCTCAAAAGGTCATCCTAATGGCTGGACTAGGGGAAAGGGATGGATGAATGGGAGATAAGATGTAAAACGATATAATGGTGGGAGCGGACGATGGCTCTGCAAATCCCCTTTGGTGTCTAACCAAAACCCATGAATAAAAGCTTGCTAAGTCACCCCATTAATCACCCCAACAATGGTCAAGTGGATTAGTGTAAGATCCAAGCAGTCATCAGAAATGAAAGGAACCTAATGCATATATAAGAAAGTTATAATGATCAAACATGACACATACCATGATACCTTGGACCAATTACCTCTTGGATCAAGAGTCCTCTCTGATGCAAGTCCAAGCCGATGGTGATGGAAGTTGTTGCTGCTGACAGGACAAGTTTGGCGAAGAAGAAGAAGAATGGGCCCTCCAGGGCCATGCTCAGGTCAATCCTGCTCTCGGTATTTCATGTCTAGGACCTGTGGGCCTCGAGACATGATCTCCTAGTTATCCCTAGATATCGGGGATAAAAAATACAATTATATATTTATTGATGACAAAGAGAGCGGGGTAATACTAGAGGTTAATTGCAATACAGGTGAACAGTTGATCAATTTTTTTTTATTTGCTTTCAAAACTGGAAGTTTTATCATGGTTAAGAGATTTTAGATTTCGATTAAGAAATCATCTAGAGAATGGAGAAGCACTTAAAAGTGATCTTTTAAGAACATGGATGGTATAAAAAGTCTAAGCATAATCGTAATTCCCAAAGATCTCGACACATTTAAGGGGTAATACTCTGACAAAGACTGTTTAGGATTTCATAGTACTCAACTGACTTACAAATCAATTATCTAAGCTGAACCTTAACATCAGAAACTTTTTGAACTATTTCAAATTGCTTTAAAAAACATAAGTCTTGAAATGAATGCTTCCTTCGACAATCACTCTTTGATCAGAAATATAATTATTCAAAAAGACAGACAAGAAGAAAGTTCAATAAAAAAAAGCAAAAAAACAAACAAACACACAACAAACTGAATCAGATTTTATTAATGAGATTCAAAATCAGAAGTATATCAAAACAAACAAAATCGAAATAGCAAAAACACACTTTCAAAAACAATTTTGGCCAAAGATAAACCCGAGCTTTTGGATCTACTAGCATCCCAATGTAAAATAAAGGAAGAACTAAATCATATAGAATCTCATGTGAGAGCAAGTTCTTTTCTTAAGATAGTGATGCATAAGATGTTACTTTGACCAAGCATTATTATTAAAAATAAAAGAGACTAAAAGAAAATAGAAAAATCCTTACTAATATGAGTGCAGTCCTACTCGTGGCACCTTGGGTCAGGGTTGAATTGATAGTTCAAATTTAATTATCTCTTTACTTTCCATTTAAAATTTTCATGATGATACTACATTTTTGAAAAGAAATATTCAACGAAAAGCAAAGAGAAAAATATTTAAAGTGGACTTCCTTGACAATATTCATGTTATGGTTCTCTTGGTGTACCCACTTGTGTTCATAACTGCATTATTACAAAGAGAAACAGTGAGAAATAAATCTAAAGGAAACCTACTCTTAAACCTACTGTAACTACTAAATAGATCAAAACGATAAGTAAAATCGTATTTCCAGTGCAACCATAAGAGAATCTTCAATCCTGGAAGGCATAGAAAGTCGAAAATCAGAATAAAATAATGTAGTATTTGCAGATACAAAATAAATATGTCATGCTTACCTCCTATATATTCATTTGAAAACAAAGCAAGCACGACTTACCATTCTTTTGAAACTTCTTGATGTATGAATCCTCCAACCATTTTGCAATCTTTTTGTGATATGGGTCATAATGGCATGGAAGAGTGTAAGTAAGTTTGGAAAACTTGTCAATATTATGGGGACCTAACATAACCATTAGCCAAGGCTGAAGTGCCCCATCCTCCTGTCAATTCTCCAAGTGTTCGACAATTTCTTCACATGGAGGATCTAAAAAAATCATGTCATGCTTACTTCCTAGATATTTAGGTAGAAACAAAGCAAGCACAACTTTATCTTTATTATGAAGATTTTTTAGATACAAATCTTCAAGCCATTCTAAGATCNGAATCTAATGCATATATAAGAAGGTTATAACGATCAAACATGACACATACCATGATACCTTGGACCAATTACCTCATGGAGCAAGAGTCTTCCCTGATGCAAGTCCAAGCCGATGGTGATGGAAGTTGTTGCTGCTGACAGGACAAGTTTGGCGAAGAAGAAGAAGAATGGGCCCTCCAGGGCCATGCTCAGGTCAATCATGCTCTTGGTACTCCATATCTAGAACCTGTGGGCCTCGAGACATGATCTCCTAGTTATCCCTAGAAAACGGGGATAACAGGAAGCAATGTTCACTTGAGGGGGAAACCTCAAACAAAACAATGCCCTATTACAATAATTCTCAAGACAAGACTTTCCCATGCCTCATACTCTTATTTATACTAATTCTATATTCTAAAGAACATTCTAGAGGAATATCTTTCTAGAAGTGGAAGCTTGTATTAAGTCTTATTACATTAGACTTGTTCACATTATTAAAGAGGCCTTATTAACTAATGTCATCCTTTATTACATGGAAAATATATTATTCTACCTACATGAGGGGTTAGGGAGGTTAGGTCCCTAACAAATTCCTTGGCTCCCCACTATCTTGTTGCCTATATTTTGCTTTCAAATGTTGTTTTGTATTTTTTTATGTGCCTCTTTGCTTCTTTTAAGTTTCTAAGGTCGGATTCCAATTTATGGATTTGTCAATCATTTTCTTCCTTATGGTTTTCCTCCTACCTCTTGTTTGTAGATAATTTTTATTCCATTTCTATCATTGTTCACACCAAGTCCTTATAATATTTTGGATTTCTTGTCGAGTACTTGTCCTAATATGTTCTTTGATGGTATATCTTTTGTGCTTCTTATATATCATACCCAAGTTGTCTAATTAAGCCTTTGATTATATTACCATAATGTACTACACTTTCTCCTTTCATTTGTTTTATTTCCCTTAACTATTGTAGAAATTTAATGACAAAATCAACAAGTACTAAGTTTTGTCATACACTTAGCAACCTAGAGACAATTGTCTTAAATGAACTCTGATATTTATTAAACCCTCATTCAGAAAAATACCATAAGCAGAAATACACATTAATAAGCACGTTGGCAACGTAATAAACACAATGAACAACAATCACTCAACCATGAAATACACAGAAATTTAAGTGATGCCAAGGAAAACCCCAATGTGGGGAAACCCAATGAGAGAGAGATCTTTTATTATCTTTAGGAAAGTTGTATCAGAAGAAAATAACAAAACCCAGTAGAAGAAAACCACTTACAGCGACAAAACTGCGCCTCCAAATGTTGTTTAGAAAACTATGCTCAATGAGTTGTACGACCTGTACGACCCAGCTATACCAGCACATAGAAAAATGTGTCAAAATGGTACTGTACGGAAATCATCACAAAAGTGCCCCCAACAGCAAGAAAAAAACTAGCAAATGCCTCGATTTGCATGTAGAATATTGTCTAAAAAACAACGCCCATTTCCTTTGTTGTACGGACTGTATGGATCACTACAATATGGCCTCCAAAACAACAAAAAACTCCAACACAGTTACACAACAAATTTCCTTGGGATTTGTGCCCTCTCTTTTCTTGGGAAATGTGCCCATATTCTGCCCTTTCCTCTTCAAGCTATCTCTCTCTCTCTCAATCTTTTCTCTTGTGTCTTGCACACTACCCTAGGTATTCTCTTATAATCTGAAAGTGACCCTTCATCTTCTCCAACCCTAAATCTAATGGCCAAGATATAATATTTCATTTACAAGATCAAGAGATGTGATTCATTCCCTCCAAAATAAATCACTTTAAAATATTAAAGTACATTTTCACTTTATAACATAAGTGCACTTTATGAGATAAAGTCGCTTTAATATTAAAAGGTACACTTTATTAAAAAGTTACTTACATTAAAGAACCATTTTATCACAACTTTATAAAAACCCTTTATAAAGTCAATTGTCTAGTAGTGTAGGTACAAGGTTACTTTTTCATACAAGACAAACATGCGAAGTACCTCCCGAGGTAAAAAGCTAACACTCCCTCTTAGCGAGGGATGTACTCGTTGCCATCACTATCATCTTATCCCATCACATTGTTCGCAGTAGGAGCTCCCTCTAACCTGGAGTCATCCTCAACACCTGCACAGAACTCGAACTAGATGACATCCTCCTAACAACTAATCTGAACCTTGAACTCCTAGGAGAATCCATTCCACCTTAAGCATTGGTTCGATCACACCAGCTAAGCGTCTTATCGATGCTCAAAAGAGACTCCCTCTCTTCTCTCAGAATGCAAGACTGAATCCTTGAGCCCACCGCAGTCTCAAGAGCCCCTTGCTCCTCATCCAACACTGAATCATAACCTGAAGGTTGTCCTCGCAACATGTACAACATATCCACCCGATCACCAATCAACTATGGTTCAACTGGATCTTCTCCCTCCTTGTAGATAAATACATGTCTCCTCTTAAACAATGTACAATATCCAACATCCTCCAAGGTTGAGACTGAAAGCAAGTTAACCCTCAACCCTGGAACAAAGATGACGCAAACCCCCTGCCTCTCCTGGGGTCTACTCAACCTCCCAGTCAAGTATCGATCACTTTCGAAGTCGAATCGACTCTTAGGCTCTTGTTGAACCCCAATTTTAGTTTACACAGGCCCTCCTTAGTTCTCTGTGCAAGTTCTTTGAAACTCACGAGTGCTTTCCTGGTGCTTTTTCCCTTTTAAAAAAAGGGAAAAAGACAGGCCCTAGCTCCCTCTTCTAGGCCCCTTTCCTCATACGACCTTGGGTCTGTGACCTGATACTGAACCTAAAAGGCGTTAATCTTCGGGCTTCGGGACTCTTGGCAACCACTCTTCCTTTCAAACTTCCGAAGTGATAGATCCCGAACTCACGAGATTGCTCCACGTGTCCCTCCAAACTGACAGTCGGGATGAGTCCCTCTACTTTAGGGCTTCAGGAGTTCTTCCACCCTCATATAATATTTTCCTTGAAGTTCCTTTCCTCCGAACCTCGCAAATCTCTGACACATGTCTACCTAGAATCGACGGTCGACGGTGTTTTGGCCTTCGGCCCTTGGTCGCCTCGACGCTATCCTCCTTCCTTCTGAAGTCTCAAACCTCTGGATATGCAGATCTCCAACACGTGTCCTCCCTAGATCCAACGGTCCATATTCACCTTTACACTTCGGGCTTCGAGGCTACGGCTATCCCGGCTCCTTAACACTCCTTAAACCTTCGAATAAGCAAAGTGTCGAAGCTCTTAAGGGTTATCCACCTCACAACTTCCCCCCGATCTGACAGTCGTCAACTCTCCTGGCGATACCCCACGAGATCTTCACCATCGATTTCTTGAAACTCTTCCCTTCAAGGGATCACGGTCACTGGCCCTCCTGAGCTTAACTTTCTGAGGTATATGAAACCTTTATCTGCCCTCTGTGCGCTCCTCCCGCACTGTAGAATGTTGGACTTAGGAATTTCCTAAGTATCCTTCCTCGGTACTGATGGTAGATATCTCTCCTGAGATTGGGTTCCTTAAGGTTTTAAAGCCTTGGGCGCACACCTTGCAACCTTAGAACTCTACAACCATTGATTGCTCTCCTCTTCACAAAGAATATGAGAACATCTCACCCTACGCACTCCTTGCGTGGCTCAGTGCTTTCTCTGCACTAATACTATCAAAGATTCAACATTATCTCTCCCGAGATTCTCTGAGTTAAACTTAACTCTATCAACGCACTCCTTGCGGATAATATGCACTCCTTGCACGAGCTCTCAGAAGAGAAACAATTGAAACTTATTCTAATTCCACATATTCATATATTTAACCACAAAATACATTCACAAGCACAAGAACGAGTATAAACAGAGAATTTAAATGAACATAAAACCTCTCATTCATTCAAATAAACTTAGTAAAAACAACACCAAACATTTGGGTCAAAGCTTCTTTGTTCTATTCATTCAAGTGATAAAGTATACATACATACAGGCAGTTCTCCATTGCTCCTTCAACAAACTTATACAAGATCACTGACTCACACGGCAGCAATAACAACTCTTTATTTCTCTCAGGAATGATAATTGTCGCAAATAAGCAGCAACTAACTTTCACAAATGAGAAAAAGCATCCTTCTTTGGGCATAAGATACAAACATACATACAAGAGGTGATTCATTGATCATTTCCCCCCAACAACCTAATGTTATCCTATCAGGGTTTAATGCATCCATCTACTGAGGACTATGAAGTTAACAACATTTACAAAGAAGATAGGGGTTGATGCGCAACCTATGTACAATACAACCTTTATATTAAATTGATACTGACCTGAGAGGATCTTTGGGGATGGCCTCAACCTCCAATCATTAATTACACTTCTTTTCATAAAATTTCATATTCAAAAAGGTGCACTCTCCTTTGTGTAGTCCAAATCAGCTCCATAAATGTGTTGTCCTCCTCTTTTAATGTTGATGTAGATGCTCCTGCATCATACTCCCCTGGCCAAAAATTCATGGACTCATGTCCATGAGCTCTTGCACTGGCATTCCTTGCTTCTGGATCTCTGCTTCACTTACCTAGCTAACATCCTCTTCTGGATGGCCTTTCCACTTAACCAGATATTCAAAATAAGTCTTCCTTCTGGTCCTCTTGCCAATTATCTGATCTATGATCTTCTCCATCAATGGCTTCTCTACTACAGGAATTTGTTTTTCCCATTTGATTTCCTTCTGATCACCTGATCCTCCTTCTTCATCTTCCCTGTAAGGATAGAGGTCTGCAATATTAAAAATGGGTGATATTCCCACATTGTCTGGCAGCGTTATCTCATAAGCATTTGCTGCAAATTTTCTGAGGATCTTTCATGGTCCTATCTTTTTCATTTTCAATTTGTTATATGTTCCCTTTGGGAAGCTTTCCTTCCTTAAGTGTGCTAAAACTTGATCTTCCACTTCAAATTGAAGCTCTCTCCTATGTTGATCAACTTTGTCTTTGTACTTCGTGTTGTTGTCTTCCAGGTGCTCCTTGATCTCACCATGAAGTTTCTGCATCTCTCCAGCAAAATTTTCTGCTCCTGCACTTCTTAACTCATTTTGTCCCAAATATATTAGTTCTAATATCCCTCTTGGGTGCATTCCATACACAATCTGGAATGGACTTCTCTTGGTGCTCCTATTTGGTGAATCAATGTATACAATCTCTGCTTGCGGCAGAATCTGATCCCACTGACTGTGGTGCTCAGTGACTAAGCTTCTTAGCAAATTACCCAGACTTATGTTTACTACCTCAGTCTATCCATCTGCATGAGGATAATATGTTGAGCTGAAGGAAAAATGTGTCCCCAATTTCTTCCACAGTGTTCTCCAGAAATCACCAACAAATTTGGTGTCCCCGTCTGAAACAATGCTCTTGGGAAATCCATGTAGTCTCACAACTTCTTTAAAAAATAAACTTGCTATGTGTGTAGCATCATTTGTCTTTTGGCATGGTATAAAGTGTGCCATTTTGGAAAATCTGTAAATTATCACAAATATGGAATCACTTCCTCTTTGGGTTCGTGGTAATCCCAACACAAAATCCATGTTGATAGCATCCCAAGGCCTATCTGGAATAGGCAATGGTTGATAAAGACTAGTGTTATGTTGTCTCCCTTTTGCATACTGGAAAATTCTGCATTTTTTCACAAATTTCTTCACTTCATACCTCATACCTGGCGAATAGTATGAACTACTCAACTATGTGAATGCTTTATCATGGCCAAAATGTCTTTCTAGGCCTCCATGATGCTTTTCTTTCATCATTTTGTCTCTCATTGAGCATTTTGGTATGCACAATTTTCTCCCTTTGAACAACAATCCATCTTGAATCAAATATTCCATCCATTGGCTCTTGTCCCTTAGCAAAGGATTTTCACAGGCTTCATAATCTTCTTTGAAATATGCATCTTCACCATATATTTCCTTAAGGTGTTCAAACCCTAAGTTTTCTACTTTGAATTCCTACATAATCAAGCACCTCCTACTCAAAGCATCTGCAAATTTGTTTTCACTCCCACTGATATGCTTGATAACGAAAGTGAAATTTTGCATAAATTCCACCCACTTTGCATGCCTTTGATTCAAATTCTCCTTCCCGGTTATGAACTGTAGAGCGTGATTATCACTATACAGCACAAACTCCTTAGGAATGAGATAATGCCTCCATTTTTGCAAGGCTTGAATCACTGCATAAAATTCTTTGTCATATGTGGAGTAATTTTTCTTGGTATCATTCAATTTCTCACTGAAATATGCAACATGTCTATTATCTTGACTTAAGACTGCTCCAATTGCTACTCCAGTCACATCACACCTTACCTGAAATGTCTTTCCAAAATCTGGTAGAACCAGAATTGGTTGTTCTGTGATCTTATCCTTCAATATCCTGAAGCTCTTCTCAGCCTCTTTTGTCCACTTAGAATATTTGTGTCTCTTCTTCACAGTGTCTAATATTGGTGCACATATACCACTGAAATTTCTAATGAATTTCCTATAGAAACTTGCTAATCCATGGAAACTTCTTACCTCAAATATACTCCTTGGTGATGGTCAATCTTTGATAGCTCTCACCTTTTCTAGATCCATCTTCAGCTCATTTGAAGAGATCACAAAACCCAAATATATGAGTTATGTCTTCATAAAAGATGGCTTCTCTAAATTTATCAGCAGCTTCTCTTGCCGCAACCTTCTCATCACTAATGTCATGTGTCTCAAATGTTCCTCCTCAGTTTTATTGAAGACTAGTATATCATCCAGATACACAATGAAAAATTTACCTATGAAGTCTTTGAGTACTTCATTCATCAAGCTCTCCCTGACTAAACCCTTTTTTAACAGATCTTGGACCTGGTTCTTGACTTCTTCATTCTCTTGAGGTTTCAACATGTATGCTGCTTTGTTTGGAAAGCTTGCTCCTGGAATAAGATCAATGTGATGAATGATGATCCTAATGGGTGGCAATGAGCAAGGTAGCTCATCCACCACTATATTAGCAAAATTTTCTAGCAGTTCCCAAATTTCTTCAAGCAGATCATCCATAGTAGTGCTTGTAAGGATGACTTTGGGCTTTCTCACTACAGTAAACAACATGTCCTATTCCTTCTTGACTTCATTCAAGAGCTCCTTCCCACTCATGAGAAGTATGCTCGTGTTGGCTTCTTCCTTCACCTTCTTATCTTCTATTGGAAGCAACATGTGTGTCCTACCATTTTTCTTTAGGGTGTAGGTGTTTTTCCTCCCATCATGTATGACATTTATGTCTAACTGCCATGGTCTTCCCAACAAAACATGACAGACATCCATGGGTATTACATCACATAAAATCTCATCTTTGTATCCTCCTATTTTAAATTCAACTTGGTATTGTTTACTTACCATTACCTGGTGTCCTTTTTGCAGCCATGAAACTTTATATGGATTTGGATGTGCAATTTTTTCCAGCTCTAGTTTTTCCACCATCTCTGTGGATACTAGATTATCAGTGCTCCCACTATCAATTATCACCTTGCAAATTGTATCCTTAGTCTTGAAAGCAATCCTAAAAAGATTGTTTCTCTGTACTGGTGCTTCCACCTCCTTCTCTAGTTTCAAGAGAATTTTCCTCATCATGAGGGATTTTCCATCTTCAGCAGCTTATGCCTCAACATTACTTTTCTGCGCTTCAGAAATGTGATCTCCTCCTCCTTCTGTATCTTTCTTTTTATCGGGGCATTCCCAAGACATATGTCTTGTCTTTCCACAGGCATAATATTTCACCTCTCCTCCTCTGCCTCTTCCTCTTCCGCAAGGAAAAGAATTCCTTCCACCATACTATCTTCCTTGGCAAATTCCTCCTCTCTCTGTATGACTGTGAAACTTTCCAGTCTTAGCTTTTGGCTTCTGAGCCTTGTCATGGAAAATTCCCTTACCTCTGTGTGGGATTTTTTCTCTGTTTCTTTGAATTTTCTTTCTAGCCAATTTCTCCTCTGCTTTCAGGGCATCCTGATAAGCATCTTCAACTGTCTTCATAGTCACCATGTTGATTTCATCCTTGATTTCATATCTCATTCCATTAATGTATATGGAAACCTTATCTTCATCACTTTCATGATGTCCAGCTCTAATGTTTAGCCGATAGAACTCTTATGTGTACTCTCTTACTGTCAAAACCTTTTGTCTCAGATTCCGTAGTCTCCTGAACAGATTTATTTGATAATCTTTGGGTATGAATTTAGCCTTTAGCTTGGCTACCATTATATCCCAACTTTTAATTTTATGTTTGCCTTTGCTTCTTCTGTCAGCCTTCAGTTCATCCCACCACAGTGCTGCATTCCCTTTTAGTCTTGTGACAAAATTTTTTACTTTATTTTCATCATCGACCTCCTCATAGTCGAAGTATTTGTCCATTCCTCTTATCCAGTCCAACAATTATTCCACATCTAAATTTCCTTCATACATTGAGATTTCCATTTTTGCTCTGGCTCCCATTTTCACAACTTCTCTCAGCAAGCATTCTTCTACAACATCTTCTCCTGTAGCTCCTTCAACTTCTACTTCTTCACTTTCGGCCTCACTAATGTCACCTGCATCTAGTGCTCTTCTTTGTGCAGTTTCCATGGCATCCAACCTTGCACGTAGTCTCCTCATTTCCTCCTCCATAGTTGGATTCGCTACGGGTCTTTCCCTGCATCTTCTTGGCGGCATGGCACTAATATGTATTCACACAGAGCTTAAATTGTGGCTATGATACCACTTAACGCAAACCCGTTGCCTCTCCCAGGGTCTTCTCAACCTCTCGGTCAAGGATCGATCACTTTAAGAGTCGAATCGACTCTTGGGCTCTTGTTGAACCCCAATTTTAGTTTACACGGGCCTTCCTTAGTTCTCTATGCAGGTTCTTTGAAACCTGCGGTCGCTTTCCTGGTGCTTTTTCCCTTTTAAAAAAAGGGGAAAAGATAGGTGTTAGCTCCCTCTGCTAGGCCCCTTTCCTCATACGACCTTGGGCTGTGACCTGGGACTTAACCCAAAAGGCGCTAAGCTTCGAGATTCAGGACTCTTGGCAACCACTCTTCCTTTCAAACTCTCAAAGTCATATATCCTAAACTCACGATATTGCTCCACGTGCTCCTCCAAATTGGCGGTCAGGATGAGTCCTGTGATCGCTCAGTTTGTAGGAAAGGTTTAGTAGTCTTGGAAGTAGGACTCAAACTGGCGTAACAGGAGCTTCCCCACCCACTGTCACCTCGATGGGGAGCTCTTTCTATTCAAGGTGGCTAATCCCAAGGGAGACGTCCCTAGTAATCTGGGGTGTTGAAGGAAAGAGGTCAAGGGTTTAAGGCTCAAAGGTTAAGATATGCTTTCCCTTCACAGATTACTGCCAAGAAGATAGTCAAAGAGAAGGTAATTCCACTGAGAAAGGCACCTGTTTGCAAGACAAGGCAAATAAAACTAAAACATGCTGCAGTGGTTAGTACCTCAATTGCTAATGACTATCTTTAATATATATGAGCAATAATAACATGTAATTATTGACGAAGTCAATGATTGCAAATGAAGATAAAAGGCTTATGATATTTCTCCAATAAATACAAAATGATGCTTGCATTCAATGTATAAATTCAATCCTTATTATATCACAATGCAATAAATGTGCTCATACATAAATATTGTTGTTGCTGCGTCACTATGCTACAAAGATGACGTCAGCCCTAGTTTTAGGTTAGTTTGAAAGGCAAATGAGTGGACGTTTTGCAAACTAAACCAATGAGAATATTCTACACATCAATGCTAAATGCTAGATGACAAGATCACAACGTTTTATACCAAGCAATAGGTCAAAATAGGTGTGATGTCACTAGCTAGTTAGGGTTAGGTTAGCTAGACAATAAAGTGAACGTTTTGATTTTTTAAGCTAATGAAATTACTCAACACTTGTATGTCTATCAATAGATGACTCAGCCGCAAGTTTTAGACCAAACAAGAGCTCAAATAGAGCAAGACGTCATCAGCAAATTAGGGTTAGTAGAATCGCTAGGGTTAGTAGAATCGTTGGGGTTAGTAGGGTTTTTCAAATTAAGAGTTTGAAAGATTGTTTTGACTTGGAAAACTCAACGTTGCAATCTTAGACTAGTGCCTTGGGTTAATGGAGTCAAAGAGAAGAGACTAAAGACTTGGAAAGATTTAAACCTAAGGACAGGAGAGTTAGGTTTAATGGTGCTGCAATGGCAGGGCCACCAAATCAAAACCCTAAGGGGAGGAG
>SNQJ01S0004027.1:168694-241594 GCA_010110895.2 Picea sitchensis | reverse complement strand
AGAAAAATACTTACAATTCACCAAGAAATAAATGTGCAAATAGTTGTAACACCTTCCTTCAAGAGAGAAACCAAAATATGCCAAAATAGCCTTCCTTCAACAAGTGTGCATCACCCAATTATCCAATAACCCAAGATAGGGCGCTAATTTCAGACCTCACTAATGAGTGAGTGAGTTGTGATGAAAAAATGAGAGTGAAAATCTCTCATTTATACAAAACCTTGACCTAATTTTACATTTTAGGTCAGGTAAAAAGCCGACAAGGCCAAATTATCAAAATCATACTGTTTTACATTAAATTGTCAAATGTAAACTATCTAACATCTAACATCATATGTAAACTCAAAATACTTGAATAGATGATCATTCACAGATATTAACTAAACTAAAAGATAATGAACAATATAAAGAAAAACATGATATAAAATATTATGTGCAGAAATGACTGAAACTAATTCGACACAGATAACATTTCACATCAAGAAATTACATGAGAAGACAATGAAAAAATATTGCACAGTCTACACATGACGAAATCCAAAGAGTAAACTGCTTTCTCATATAGTTTCAACAAAATATGTTCATCATATGGTCCAGGAAGAATTTTTGGAATAATAGACTCTTAAAGATTGAAAAAATTAACATATAAATAATAACAATTAACCATGTATTGATAAAACATACTAAAACTAATTTAAATCAATGCATAATCAATTACTCAAAGAATATAAAGATATTATAATGAAAATAAAACCATTTTACTCACAGGACAAAAGCCATTAAGCAATCTGGAATTTCATATTCTTCTTCGAAAATACTCGTCCATTCTCCCAAAATTCCAACCATCAATTACTCCATTTGAAAATAAAAAGTTACAAAATAAATAATATAAAAAAAAGAAAGGATCAAAATCCTCCTCTGAATTTCTTGGATCCCTTGGGCTCTGAACTTTCTCATATATTTATACAATGAATGAACAGTCTGGGCGTCACTAATAATTTCCGCCACCTGAAATTTTCCTTGTAAAGAGACACAAATATCTCTCAAATCATGCATTTGTTTGGGAACATTCCTGCCTGTAAGCTAAATGGGTTCACTCTGGAGATGGGTTTTCAACCGTTTTCTTCACATTCCTTACGATTTGGCTGAAACAAGTCCTGCAAAATCGTCTGTCTATTCTTGAATGCATTTCCAAATCTTATCTGTTGTTGTTCATAATTTATTTGCAACAATGCAATATTATTTTTGGATCAATTATCTTGAACGTATTTAGATAATAAAATCAAGCCATGATCAGATCCGTACCAAATAATGATAATAGAAACCTGTGAAACAAAAAGAAACCTAAATTAATAACCTAAAAATTGTGAATAAAACAAAATCTAGAACAATAAAATAAATGAATTTAAACTAACTATAAGTTCTAAACAAACATTGTTTATATTTTCCTTTCAAATATGATCTTAAAATTCTAGAAGCTTCAATTTGATGGAGAGGAGAAAAATATTAATTTTGGGTTTTCACAAAATGAAACAAATGATAGATAATTCTTTTTTTTATTATTTTATTTTGAAATGAGATGCAAACTAACAAAATAATTTAATTAATTAAACCTACCAAACGATTTTGTGAAAATGATTGTTAATAAGCAAAAGATGAAAACATAATCATAATTTAAACAAAAGTAAAAGTTGATAAAAATTAAGGTTTTCGTTTAAATTAAGATTTCTATGTCCGTCTCTCCCTCATTCATATTTGATCAAATGTGAACAAATTTCATAGAAAAGACGTGTCGTAATAAAAACTCTCAAATTATGAAGCTCGTCCATCAACATTAAAACTCTATAGAAAGCAAAATGAAATGGCATTTAAATTTCATGAAATTCAAACCAAACAAAAGAAAAGAATATAAACTCAAACCAACCTAGAAACAAAGCAAACCAATACCAATCCAATCAAGTCAGAGGGAAACAAACGAAGAATCCAAGTAAAACTTCAAGGGATCCTAGATTTTGATTAAAGAAAAAGAACGGGGTTGTTGGGGCCCAACAAACTCTCGAGTAGTTCAACTCCCCCGGAGTGATACCTGCCGAAGTGCTTACGCCATCCTTCCACTGCTTGATCTAATAGTTGAGAAAAGTCCTGAAGGAATATTAGATCGACGATCTACGTGTATTCGTGACTTCGGCCTTCAAAACTTTCGCTGGTAGAGATGTTGGACATTTGCAGAGGCTGTAATCCCAGAGATGACATGGCATGTTGATTTCACCTATGGTGACATGGAACCATGGCATGTGTGCCACATGTCACTAAAAAATGAACAGGTTGGGGTCCAAAAGGTATTGAATCCAGGTGACATGTGTCCCCAGACGATACCCTTGCCACATGGCATACGACATGTCATCAATCGAATGAACGATCCACCATCTCTTCTCCAGATATTACGACCTGCATTACTCCTGAATTCTTCCCTCAATCTAACGGTCGACAAGATTTTAGTACTTAGGCGCTCTGGGACACCCAGTTATAGTAGTTCTAAAATGGTTTGATTCTCCCGGAGTTAAACTTCCTGAAGTGTTCAACACCAGATGACCCTGACCAATGACTGAGATTTCACCAGATCCTTCTATTGGATTGGACGGTCAACGAGATTTCGTGACTTCGGCCTTCGATATTTCATTCTTCTTCCCTGCCTCCTTTAATCACCAAAGTGGCGAAGTTCCATAATTTTCTATCTCCTACTGGCTTCGATCAACGACTGACGTCTGGTCAGTTCAATCTAGCAGTTCTTGTTTACTTGACTCCTGATCTAATGATCTAGAGTTTCCTTGATTCAACATTTGTGATCTCTCTCAAAATTCAAAAGGGGACAGTTATGATTCCACGATCCTTTACAAGGATCTTTGTCTGCACGACGCTCTGGCTTTTGCGTGATTCCTGCAACACTATATCTCATGAACTTTCCTTCGACCTTTCCAAAGGTCTTAATGTTGCGTGCTATGAACCCGTGCAACCTAAGACACTACCTCTCTTGAGCCTTAGGTTTATAATGGATTCCTCTGCACCTCACGCTACAACGACCATTAAAAAAATGAACTTCCAGCCTTCCAAGTCGAACTTGGCTCTACAACTCTACATATCGAACCCATTAACTTCTCAGACAATCTTAAATTATTTAAACTCGAATTTTCCCACGAATTTGGGGATGTTTCTTTCTAATATTTCCGTTTTTCCCCAAATTCACATAGTTTGAAATCTGTGACAACGAATTTCTCAAATTCGAACTCGTTCTGTCCCATACTAGTCTGGTGTTTCAACCAGAAGATCTGATACCAATTTGTAATGTACCCAACCACCCTCAGGATGGCCACACTAATTTGTAACGTAACCAACCGCCCATAGGATGGCTACGCTACTCCAAAAACTTGCTTATGAACTGATCTTGAATTCTAATAACATTTAATCTGAAATCAAGCATGAAAGACCCACATGCATTAATCAAGATCCATGTTACAACATAAAATAAATAAACAACGTGCCATGCACAACAAATAACTAGCAGACATGCACATTATAAATGCATATCTCAGAGATAATTAAATACACAACGGAATATACATTATATAGAAAACACAGAGAGCACTTATATTTGCAAGTAAACATTCACCAACTAGTTGCAGACCAAGGACGTTCCTCCCAACCATAGACACTGTTGTTGTTTTTCTCTCAACAACAGGTCACCGCCGAGTCAGGGCTATGAATCCACAAGGACAGGTCCTAGGCCAAATCTAAAACACACAACAGTTTCCTAACTATCTCTCAGGTTTTCCAACCAAACAACAAATCCGAATTTTCAGGTCTCTTTCCCCGTTAGCCTGCACAACCCAAAGAAATGAAAACCTTTCTCTGCCATGTAGTCCCTTAGGTTGTTCCATTTCTCTCTCGGGATCTAGTGTTATTGGTCAGGAAATATCCCTACTGGAAACTCCAAGTATTCTTAGTTTTGGACAGTTCTTTCCAAACTGCCATGAATCTCATGCACACAAGCATCCATTCCCTCCTGTAATGATCAATAATCTATTACCTCCATCTAGCAATGGCTCTCCTCTTCCAACCATTCGTTTCCATGCTCATACCAAGAGCACATGAATTTGTAACAATGAGGTACCAAAAATGAAAGAGTGAGAAGGGTGTAACAATGAATGAATAAGAACAAGTGAGCCCTCAAAACAACCCACAAGGGATGTTTATATAATTACATGAAAACAAAAACCACATGGCCTTCCTCCCAAGAAGCTCATGTAACCACTTTTCTCCATAAAATCAATTATGGGTAAATAAAATATAATAAAAATATGTATCCCCTTAAGCCCCCTCTTTCATGGAATCATATCCCCCTATATATTTTGTCCTTGTTTGTCTTGTAGCCAACGATGTATTTTTTTATACATGTATATAAAGTATTATATTTCCTAGTCACTTTGGCCACTTTTCAACTTTACCAGCTCACCAGCCTAAGTCACAATTACATAATACATTCTAGTTTATAAGGGTTAAAAATGAGGTGTTACACTACACCATTGTCTCCATGTCCAAAAGAACCTTGACTAAGGCTTCATATTTCTAGTCCAAGTAATCAAGTTTATCCATAATGGCATTTTGTTAGATACCTTGTTCTTCTATCACTTGGGCAATGATGGATTTATTATTCCAATAAAGATCAATATTCTTAAAATACTTTATGTCTCAACTACAAGAGAAACCTATGTATGGAATCCATTCCCCAAGTTTAACATCAATGGCCTTAGATGATGTATTGGTTTGTTTTTCTTGGACTTTTTTCTCAACCCTTTAAACCTCTACCCTGATTTCCAAAGTGAATTTCCCGTGGAATCGATGTCACTTCTCTAGCTTCTAGTTTTTGTCTAGTCTATTTAAGGGGAGAATATCCTTTATTGTTGGTTTTACAAGACCATGGCCTGCCTCATCTAACTATCCTTGTCTTTCAACCCCCCTCTACTTATGTCCCTTCCTCCTTCCAACCATCCATACCTGTTGTCTAAATCTAGAACCCTACAATACCATGAATGCCTCTCACAATGACTTCAACACTTAGGAAAGACCACTCTCCCTTCTCAATCAAAACTACAAACTTCCCCTTTTCACTAAAAAACTTGTCACCCTTATTCACCTCCTTATCTATCAACAAAAACATTGCATTTCCTCTTTCTTTAAAAGAAAATCCCAAACCACCGATGGATTTGTCTTAGATCTCTTGGAGTGGACTTAAAGGGGTCCAATGAGGCTTGAGTAAAATGCTACTACAACTTGAACCAAAGGAACTCTTAGCACTACCTAGAATAACAAGAAGAACCACACTAAAACTCTAGACATACCTTTCTTGTGAAACCCTTGCTCATTTGTAAACTGTCGTGGATATTCCACTAGAATAGTTTTTCACAATAGATCTTATAATATTCTGAAATCTTAGACTGTGCAAGCTAATTTTCCTTAGATCCCAAATTAATTAATTATTATCTTTGCTTGAATTTATGAAATCATTGAATATTGAAAATGAAAGAAATGAGAAAAAGAACACACCATCCACACACAAATGAACACAATATATATCCTGGGAAACCCAATATGGAAGAAAACCCAACAATGAGGTGAGGCCTATGCTCTTCTCTCTTTTCTTCAGTTATGGAAAAGCAAATACAAAGAAAGAGGCACTCATTGTAGAGTTTCCTTTGACATTGTAGCCTATACAGTTGCTACATAATATTTTCCTCCTCTACTATGCTCTGTCCATACCACTCCTAGATGATCTACTCAATTATGGAACAAATACAATGCTAAAGAATTAAACCCTTCCTCCTCCTGGCGGCCTGATATTTAACATAGCCCGATAGTCGTCCAGGGTTATGATTTTTGCATCCTCAACCATCAATTAGTGATAAGGTTTGGACCTTCTAGATTTTTCTTGAAAATCTACATGTGGCTAGCCCCACACACTTGAGTAATGGGGACTAACATGGCATCCATTCGTACCATGGTGGTCAACAAGGTAGGTCAACTTGTGGGAGGCATAATTTTTGCATACAAGCTTTGATTGAGGTGATTCCATTGGAAATATCTTGGCGTGTATATTGATCTCAATGGTGTGGACACAAATTTTGAATGTTATAGCCCCAAAAATGCAGTTTAATGCCTCAAAATAGCTATGGAAGGTTCCCAACCCCAATTTTTCAAACTGGGACCTACCCATAAAATGGGCCTTGCAAGCCAATTCCTCCAATTTTTCCACCCAAAAAGTACTAAGATAGATTAAAAAATTATATGATGATCTATTATGAATCATACCTCCACATTTAGGGAGGCTTTTGGTCCCCAAAATATTTACTGAATGAGGTGAGGAAAATTTTCCTCTAACTTCTTCCTAGAGTGCCATTTTGCTTTGCTTAGAATTTGTCCTTTCAACCCAATCTACCAGAGGTCATGTTGCCCCTATCTTGTAGTTCTGGACTTCCTTTTCAAAATTGTGTCTTCTACCAACTCTATCTGAGCATCTGGTGCTAAGTCCTTTATGGTAGGTAGGGTGTGCTCCACCTCCTTATGCAACAGGGAAGGCTCATAGAGTTTCAAATTCTCCACATTCACTATTGAGTAAATGCACATGTATGGGGGTAGATTGAGTTTGTAGGTGTTATTTCCCATGTCTTCCAATACCTCAAAAGGGGCATACCGCAGAGCCTTGATGTTCTTACTAGGACCCTGTAGTATTTCATTGTTCAGTTGTAACCACACTCTGTCTCCCACTTTGAATGACTTCTCGGTCCTATTTTGATCATGTCCGACCTTACACGTTTCCTATGACTTATTCAACGTCTCATGTACTTTCAAATCTTTTCAACAAACTTCTATGCTTTCAATTCTTTTCCCATGGTGTCTAACATGTTCTGGAAATGCCATCTTTTCACTAGAATTATAGCATGATTTCTATCTCTTTTTCCTTGCCTTACTATCCTTTACTAATCCTTTTAGTGTTCACATATCAATTTTGGCATAAGGTAGTTTTGGTTTGCATTCTTTCACATTTCATTGGTTATTTGATAATAAGTAGGAAGAAATGCAAACTTATAACCATCTTGAGAAGTGTTGCAGATTCCATGAACAAAAATGTTGCAGATCCTATCAACAAAAATGATGTGGATACTATAAAGGATTGTTGATACTTTACAGGAATCCTGTAGATCCTCCCATGCTGCAAATCCAAATTTAGGGGCATGGTGCAGATTCTAAATTTGTGCTAAAGGTTCAGAGCTCCAGGTGTAAAAGGATGAAGTTATTTGACGAGGATATGAACTCATGTTTTTTGGAAGAGGATCTCGTTTGCATAGGTTATTACGGACCCCATGCATGGCATACAACTATAACTTTATTTTGGTTGCCACGTAGATGGAAAAAAATACAAATGAATATATATTTCGGATTAAGTATAGTGATGGACTGACCCAACAATAGTTGTTGTTAGAACAACTTGGAAACTGTTGGTTCTCGAATTGTAAAAAGGACAAATTGATGTGTATTTTGTATTAAATATGGTGCTAAACCGAATCAAATAATAGTTGTTGTTGGAGCATCATGACAACCGTTGGTTCTCAAGCATGCTCTCATTCTACTCTCCTTAATCTTAGACATTCAAGAGCTGGTATAAAAGAAAACCTCTTGCTCTTGTAAATGGATAGAAATAGAGAGGGAGTTGAAGAAATTACATTTTGTAATCAAACTATTGTTGCTTGATTGAAGTTGTTGGAGTTTTGGTTGCTATGACATTTACATTGTAACTATGTTAATTTAATATAGCTACTATTGTATTAAAACTAGCACCTTGTTCTAAGGAGGCAGGGCCCACTCCACACAAGATAGGCGTTGTATATCCAGTTCTGTAGGATTACATTAATTGGAGATATTATATTTATTTCTAGTTGCATTTCTATAGGATTACATTTAGGATTACTCTATATTTGATAAATTATATTCACTCGTGTAGGATAAGTTATATTTATTTTTGTAAGGTTGCATTTAATTTAGAAATCAGATTTATGTATGTAGGATCACACTTGATTTAATAAAGTATATTCATTTCTTAAGTATTGTATTCACTTCAACAAATCACATTTATTTATATGGATTAATGACACTGATCACAGTTGGAAATATTTAATCCTTGCACTTTACTTTACTATCAAATTAATTTTTTGTCAGTTTACTTTCCCACACTTTACTTTCCTTCCAAAGCTGGTGTGATTGTTTCTTTCCTTTTAATGTTGGTGTGATTATTCATTTCCTTGCCCTGCACTTTTCTTTTGTTTCAAAGTTGATGTGATTGTTTCTTTTCCTTGCCAATGCTAGTGTGATTTTATTTTTCCCTGCCAACACTTGTGTGACTATCTAATTCCTTTCCATTACTTGCAAATGTGATTGTTGAAACTACAACTGCACTTTAGTCAAACCAGTAAAAGAAGGAAGTGTATCCTACATATACATTGCACAGTGACTCACAAGCAATCCAAAACCCCGGGTTGACGAAATTAATGTACAAACTATTTACTTGCCTTCCTATAAATTAGAAAAGTGATTAAAAAGCCCATCATTTTGGCACCATTATCGAGGAGTTTCCAAAGGCGCAATAGTACGCTTGCACCGGCCTTAGATCATATTAGAATGCATGAATAGAGTTAGAGATCCAAAAGGTAAATGTAGTAGTACAATGAAAACCACCCAAGATACTAAACCCCTTGTAGGGAAATCAACAAAAGGAGAAGGCTCAAGGAACTCCAAGTCTCGTAAAAAGACACCTTCAGCCGAAACCACAACAACTAGCTCTTCAACAAAAAAGAAACATGTAACTCCAATTGCAAAATCAATACATTCAATCGATCTTGCAGCAAAATCTACTTCTACAACTCAGGCAAAAATTTTACTTCCAACTCAAGACTCAGCCAATACATAGGAGCTTTTTAATGGGCAACCTGACATAAAATTCCAGTCAAATCTATATGAAAAACCAGTAGAATCCCCCTCTTCTACAAAATTAGTAATCCAACAAAGACCTGATTTTAAGAACTTTTGGTACAATATGGCAACAAAAGAAGGAGCAAGAGTCATCAAGGAAGATATTGTTACATTTGAATTCCCAATAAAAAGCACTAGGGGTGTGGCACAAATGAAGAATATTACTCCTTCAACATTGCCAAATTTCTATGGGATGGCAAGTGAGGATCTGGACACATTTGTTTTTGAATTCAATGTCCTCTGCGGAAGTTATGATTATGTTATATATTCCCAAAAATTAAAGTTGTTCCCCACCACACTAAAAAATGTAGCACATCGCTAGTTTATGGGACTCAATGGAAATAGTATTGGAACATGGGCATATATGAAGAATACATTCCAAAAAAGGTATTAGGACTATTGCAAGGAAAAGGATTGTAAAGAATAAATCTTCAGAATGACCCAAAAGGAACATGAGAGCTTGGAGGACTACATAGAACGGTTCCAATACAATTTACAACAGTCAAAACAAAGCAAGTTGGATGAAAAAAATCTACGAATTATTTTGTTAAGTTGGATGAAAAAACTCTATGAATTCTTTTGTTAAGTTGGATGAAAAAACTCTACGAATTCTCAGGTAAGCTATGGTGATATTTGTGAACTTTTCAAATGGTACTCAAGAGGGACTTCCATGCCAAGGAAGGGACCAAGACACATGGTCGCCAAAATCACTAAAACATCCAAGGGAGGCATCACTAGAGCAAAGATTGGAAACTTGCTAGAAGATTTTAAGACTAATTTACCCAACTCATTGAGTTCACAATTGGACACCCTGCAAACCAAGGAAAAGTGGGATGAAGTTGAACTAGCTTTGACAATATGTTTTCCCAAGTGTAGAAAGAAGTGTCCCTTGAAGGATTGTCCAATAAATAACATCGATATATCTAGAATCAATGAACAAGAGCATGATACTAGTAGTTGTCCTTCTCTGCCAGGGTTGAAAATATTCTACCATGGAGAAAACATGGAAGTTGAGCAAGTTCCTCTCATCACTAAAAAATGGCCTCAACACCTTCATCCCCTAGGTATGGCTCCAAATCCTCTACAATCTCATAATGCTTATTGGATTAACCCACAATTGCAGTACCCCCCTCAGCCTTGGTACCCCTCAATGCCTCACCAACAATGGATGCCTCAACCAACCCAAAATCACCCATGGTAGCAAGGATGGTGAAATCCTCCCTTTATGAACCAAAATACCCCCCCCCTACAATTCCCCCAACAACTAGAAGTTCCACCTATACAATTTCCCCTGCAACAATAAATTCAGTTGCCTGTAAATAACCTGCCGCTACAACCAAAAAATTATGTACAACCCACTTCTAACCTGNGGATTAACCCACAATTGCAGTACCCCCCTCAGCCTTGGTACCCCTCAATGCCTCACCAACAATGGATGCCTCAACCAACCCAAAATCACCCATGGTAGCAAGGATGGTGAAATCCTCCCTTTATGAACCAAAATACCCCCCCCTACAATTCCCCCAACAACTAGAAGTTCCACCTATACAATTTCCCCTGCAACAACAAATTCAGTTGCCTGTAAATAACCTGCCGCTACAACCAAAAAATTATGTACAACCCACTTCTAACCTGAAAAATAAAGTAGTTGAGCCCACTTATACCGCTAAGTTGCTTGGCTACCATACCTATTATATCTCCTTTCTGGAATGTCAGGATATTTAGTTACAATTAGGGGGAACCCTTAATAAAGGAACTTATGTTGTCATCATAGAACATGAGGAGGAGGAAGTTCAAGATCCTACAATAAATCATTATGATGATCAATCTCTGACAACAATTTATCCCACTCCTCCTTGAACCTCAAACTGACTACAATCCATAGGGGTTGCACAACTTCCTCCCTATCCGAAGAGGTTAATCCTAGACAAACTCCCCACTCAGCTTGAGTTTGACTTCTTGGGAGAGTTAAAGAATGTTTGTGTAAGAATCCCATTGTTTCAAGCGAATCCCGATCAAGGATCTTCCCATATATACCAAGGCCATTAAAGAATTGTGCTTAAGGAAACTAAGAAGAAAAAGAAAGTATCCTAAAATTGTTCAGGTGATCGGAAAACTGGTAGATTTGATGCTTGGGAAAATCCTTATTGCCAAGTATTTATATCTTGGGAACCATATAGTAGATGTCCAAACTAATGATGTCCTCATCCCTAACACTCTGATTGAATTAGGGGCTGCCATCAACATGATGACAAAGGAAACTATGGAAAAGCTTGGATTGTCCAACCTACAATAGACTCCCATAATCCTTCTACTAGTTGACTGATCCATAATTAAACCCGTGGGAATTCTGGAAGATGTAGTGATTTTTATTGTTTTGCAGCCCAAAACCAACTTGGGAGGCTACCCTTTGATCATAAGGAAGACATGGTTGGCCATTGTTGATGCTTATATTAGTTTCAATCCAACGACATGACCATCTCCCATGACAATTCTACTAATAAACTCACTCTATACCCACCTTCCAAACCTAGCATAGACCAAGAAATACCTATATGGGTGGAATGTGGGGATAATGATGATGAAGAGAGTGCCCATCAATTGCTTACATTAGATCAATATCTCTCTTTCAAGGAAAATACTAAGGATGATGCAATCAATAACTTTATAACCAATTCATACTCCTCCTCACAATCAACTTCTCAGTTCCTGCAAGGACGAAATGTTTTTCCTTCCTCAATGGGTTCAATGGATACAATCAAATCGAAATCACCCCCCCAGGACCAAGAAAAAACCACTTTCACCTTCCCATGGGGAACATTTTCCTACCGACTCTCGTTTGGACTCTGTAATGCACAAACTACTTTCCAACGAGTTGTTCTCATAATCTTTTCGGATTTAATTCACGATTATGTAGAGGTGTACATGAATGATTTTATGGTATACAACAATACATTTGAAGAATCTTTGGCTAATTTGGAGAAGGTGCTTAAAATATGCAAGGAGGAAAACCTTCCCTCGATAATGAAAAGTGTTATATGATATTAACAGAAGGGATTGTTTTGGGTCACCATATCTCTCGTGCATGCATCAAAGTGGATCCAGAAAAAAATGAGGTAATTGTCAACCTTCCTATTGCAAATATATATATATATATATATATATATATACGTAGTTTCTTGGGACATGTTGGTAATTATCGTTGCTTTGTTAAAAGATTTACAAAAGTTGCATTCCCTTTGTTTTCATTACTTTCCAAAAATGCAGAATTTACTTGGACTAATCAATGTCAATGTGTTTTTGAAGCTTTGAAAGAGAAGTTGTCTTCAACACCAGTATTAAGAGGACTAGATTGGTCCTTACCATTTCATATATCCACTGATGCTTCAAGCATTTCCATTGGAGCAGTGCCCGGGAAACAAGACGAACAAAAACCCTATGCTATATATTTCATCAACAAGAACCTAACCCCCACAATATTAAATTATATGGTAACAAAAAGTAATTCCTTGTTGTTGTTTATTCTATAAATAATTTTCGTCATTACATAATAGGTTGTTTTGTATTTCTACACACCGACCACTCTGACATTCACTATTTAATAAATAAACCCATTACCCATGGTCCCATGGTAGAGTGACTAGGTGGTTGTTGCTATTATAGGAATTCGACATCACCATCTTTGATAGGCTTGGGGGGATAACATTATTGTTGATTTCCTCTCTAGGCTCACCAATGATGGAGATGTGCTTCATGTCGAAGATGTTTTCCTCGATGAACACTTGTTTGCACTATTTATTAACACTTTGTGGTTTGTAGATATTGTTATCTACTTGGCTATAGGAAAACGTCCAACACATATCTCATCTAAAGAATGACAAAATATTATCAAGCAGAGTGCGCAATATTCCTGGGTTCAATGCTACCTCTTTTACACCAGGTCAGATTTCATGATCTGACGTTGCATTCGAGAGGACAATATTCATAACATCCTAAAATATTGTCACGATGGTCCTTGTGGATGACACTTCGTCGATAAAAGGACTGCTCATAAAGTGTTGCATCTAGAGTATTATTGGACTACTATTTTTCAATACGCTTAGAAGTACGTGAGAAGTTGTGATAACTACTAGAGGACATGAAGGCATGTCTAATAAAATGAAATTCCACTTCAAACTCAACTCATGGTGGAGACCTTTGAGAAATGGGATTTAGACTTTGTGGGACCTATTAACCCTCCATCCAAGTAGAAGGCCTATATATTGGTTTGTATTGATTATGTCAGTAAATGGATAGAGGCCAAAGCACTTCTAAAGACCACAAAACATGTAGTGGTATATTTTCTCTATGCGGAAATATTTGTTTGATTTGGGGTACCATGGGAGATTATTATAGATGGAGTGGCACATTTCACTTCAAAGCTCATTTGGACCATCATGAAGAAATATTAGATCCAACACAAGATAACCACGCCATACCATCCACAAGACAATGGGCAGGTGGAAGGTACAAAAAATATTTTGGAGTCCATATTGACCAAGATTGTACAACTACATCTCAAATATTGGGCTAACAGACTCCCATAATCTCTTTGGGCTTACTGTACTACATGGAAAAACACTACAAATTTCACTCCCTATGAATCTGTATATAGTAAGCATGTTATCCTTCCCATTGAGTTTGAAGTAAAGACACAAAGGACTGCACTGCAACTAGGCATGGATCTCTTAGAAGCTCAACATAACCGCCTTAATAAGATCAATGAAATGGATGAACTTCATCAAGATGCTCTACAATGTGCCTCTATTGTTCAACATCAAAGAGCTATATGGCATGACAAGTTTATTAAGAAGAAGAAATTCCAGGAGGGAGATCGGCTCTTTAATATGATTCTAGGTTCAAGGATTTTAAGGGAAATTTTCGCACTCATTAGCTCATACCATATGAAATCGATATTGTCCATGACAATGGGTCAATGAAGCTACGTACTATTGACGAAGATCGGATTCCCCTTATGGCCAATAGTCACCATTTGAGATTGTATCATAAATTGTTATCTGAGGATGCCTTCATCCGAGATCTTGTTGTCGGAGGATGGGTGAAGTTTTCGAGCGGGGGAGGGATTTCTATGACTAGCAATTGTCATATTCAACATTACTTTCCGCCATATTTAGCGTAAGTGATATCAACTTTGGTGGAGGTCATGCGAATCATTGGCATGAATGGAGGCTACACATCCCCAAGGGTTGTGGATTGTCATGATGCCATGGTAATTATGGTCACTGTACTCCACAAAAATTGTAATAATGCTTCCATCATCTCAAATCTGATAAATATGTCATCACCTCAAACCATTATTTCCTTCCCATCATATCTTAACCTCTCTGCTTAGCCGACTCGATCCATCTGACGTTTGTTTTTTCCCATACCTCTACCAACTTCCTAATTTCATGATTGTTCATTGAGAACCAAGTCCCTTACACAATGGGTAGAACCCCAGCAAGGAGAACTAGAAAAGACCAAAATTGTATCCCAGAATCTAGAGGTGTTAAGGATTTTTACAGAAGTGGGAGGGATGGTGTATTTCGAGAAGCTACGGGGAATGACATAGATGTCACGATGGAATTTGTGTAGTCCTATTAGTCACCATTTGTAGAATTTTGTGGGTTGTGGATTCAAGTGAATGAGGATAGAATTGCAAAAGTGACAAATTTACCCCAGATAGGTGATAGGTGGTTTGAATGGAAGGCTCTGATAAACATTGTCCATAGGGAATTTCTTGTGGGAAAAAAAATAGTTAAAGGGACCAAGAATGGAACACAACGTGTTTCTCTTACCCCACCATGGCCAAAAGTAGCCCTGTGCATACAAACATACCTAAATTGCGAGGGTAGGTAAAGTTTTCTTTTTGGATAATAGTTTAAGTTGTCGACACATCTGCGACCCCATAGACATATTAACATTTTGTATTTCCTTCTCAATTCACTAGAGTTAATGTGAAAAATGGCCAAGGAAGGAAGAAACCCTAAAGCAAGCCTGACTCATCATGGGCTAATTAGATTACTTGTTGAGGATTCCCTCGCACAAACGAAGTAGAGTTGGGCCACTTTTGTGGGAATTTTGTCATCTTAGGAAGCTACAGAGGTCACAATGGGACAAAGTGCAGAAGTTATGAAAGCAAATGAAGACCCACAACAATAAATTATGTCAGAAAGGAATTCCTTGGGACTTAAGTGGATAAGACTTTGGAGAGAATCTCCCCTACAGAAACTCCCAATCGACCAAGGACATTGTATATGATAGATGCATAAAATAATCCATAAGTAATTTAATTGAATGAAGAGAAGGGTTCAAAGCAAATCTAAGAGCTCTAGAATAAACACTCAAAAGAATACATAGATCTTGAAGTGGGGGGCTCATAAAATGGAATTGATGAGGAGGCCATTCCTATGACAGAAACATAGCAGTCGAAGAAGAAGACAAGAAAGAAAGGAATTTTGTATGGTAAGTATCAACCCTTTAATTTTCAAAGTATAGAAAATATTATCAAAGATTGAAGAAAATTCATAAAAAATTAAAGTCATATGTGGAACTATATGAGGAATTGGTCATTGCACGAGAAAAACTACAACATTATGAGTCTCAGAAAGGCTTGTACGCTTTGGCCCAGGCCATTGATGAACAACATGATTAGCCATGTCAAGCTTTGCATGAGGTTGGCAATAGTAATATAGATGATGAAATTGAAGATACCATGGAGAAGGAAGAACAAGAACCCTGTGCAAACCCTACAGAAGAAAAAGAGCATGGAGAATAAGATAGGGAGGAATTTTAAACTCATACAGAATAAGGGATTTCTACATCTGTTGAAGAAAGAGGATTCGAGGAAGAAAATGTAGAGACAACAAAGGCATAGATAGAAAGAAGTTGTTTGAAGGACCTTATTGAAGTTAAAAGGCTAGAGAATGAAGTGGCCAAATGGAAAACCAAGGCATAATATTTGGAGGAAAAGGTCATTTCATGGCAGAACAACATAAAGAAATTGGTCGAATGGAAGGGGCAGAGAAGTTCAAGGAGCAAGAAGCAACAATGACCATTCAAAAATTGACCACTGAGGTTCAACAACTAAAACACAATAAGAAGTATCTATGTCATCTGGCCCATGTGATGAGATCTTATCATGTCCCTTCCATGGTATATTATGTCTACTTGAAAAAACAGTTGGTCACTTTTCAAATAAGGACTATAGCAGCAGGTAACCTAGATCACATTATGATCCCTAACCAATGCATACAAGCATTCTCACAATGTGACGAGGAGGACAAGAATTTGTTGTGTGAATTTTATTAGCATAATCTCGTAATGTATGGATTTGAAAATTGGGATCCAAACCCCTATGTTGGTGATATTCAGCTAAGGGTATTTGTTTTTTTCATGAAAAAACAGATCAAGTGGAGTGATGCACTTTCCTTCCTAGAATTCACAGAGTGGAATGACAATTTGTGGGTTAGAGGAGCTCCACAACCTATCAAGTTATTTGCAGAAAGAATTGAAATGGTCTAGATTAAGTCATTTGTTTCTTCCCTCGAGGAAGCACAAAGCTTGGCTATTTCCACTTGTGAACAATCGATAGCCCTGGATAGGATGGAAACTCTACTTTTCTTAAAGATAAGAAATGATTATATGACTCTGGGACTAAGAAAAAAATATCCTTACACTCATTACAGATTCTAAATTGCACTATATCGATCTCAGAAGTATATTGACCACTTAAGAGTACATGGAACCAATTGGATTTGGCTCAGATTCCATTTCCCTATCCTATGGAGCCCTGCTGAAGAGGACAAAGAATATGAATTGTGGAGCAAAGTGAGCAAAAAAATGGGATATTGTACAACTAAAGAGGAAGGTCATTCTTCCTATAATTGGAGCACCATTTGTTCAGAAGCCTTACCACCAAACTCCCCAAACTCAGACAAGTAGATGGGATTTCATGGGGACATGCAATATCTTTGGTTGGGGGGAGATGACGGACTCTAGCAATGTCATATTTTCACTAGAATTCTAGCATGATTTCTATTTATTTTTTCTTTCTTTCTTATCATTTACCAATCCGTTTAGTGTTTGGATATCAATTTTGGCATACAATACTTTTGGTTTGCATTCTTCCGCATTTCATTGGTTATTTGATAATAAGTAGGAAGAAATGCGTACTTATAACCATCTTGAGAAGTGCTACAGATTCCATGAACATAAATGTTGCAAATCCTATAAACATAAATGTTGCAGATACTCTATAGGAATGTCGCAGATAATCTACAGGAATGTTATTGATCCTCCCGTGTTGCAGATCCGACTTTACAGGCATGTTGCAGATTCTGAATTTTGTGCTAAAGGTTCAGATCTCTAGGTGGCAAAGGACAAAGTGATTGGACGAGGATTTAAACTCGTGTATTTTTGGAAGAGGATCTCGTTTACATAGGTTATTATGGACCCCGTGCATGGCATACAACTATAGCTCTATTTTGGTTGTCATGTCACTGCAGATAAAGACAAACGAATATCTATTTCACATTAAGTCTGGTGATGGACTAACCTGATAGTAGATTTTGTTAGAACAACTTGGAAACCGTTGGTTCTCTAAATGTAAAAACGACAAATTGATGTCTACTTTGTATTAAATCTGATGCTAAACTGAATTTGATAAGAATTGTTGTTGGAACAACTTGAGAACCATTGGTTCTCAAGCATGCTCTTGGTCTACTCTCCTTAATTTTAGACATCCAGGAGCTGGTATAAAAGTAGAACTCCTGCTCTTGTAAATGGATAGAGATAGAGAGGGGATTGAAGAAATTACATTTTGTAATCAGATTGTTGTTGCTTAATTGAAGTTGGTAGAGTTTTGGTTGTTGTGCCATTTACATGGTTGTGTTAATTTAATTTAGCTACCGATGTATCACCAAAAGCACCCTGTTCTAAGGAGGCTGGGCCCACTCTACACAAGACATGTGATATATATCTAGTTTTGTAGGATTGCATTTATTTGATGCATTTTATTTATTTTTGGTTTAATTTTTATATGATTACTATGTTTTTGATAAATTATATTCACTCATGTAGGATTGCAATTGTTTTGAAAAGTTACATTTATTTTTGTAAGGCAACATTTAATATATAAATCATATTTGTGTATGTAGGATTGCACTTGATTCAATAAAGTATATTCATGTATGAAGGGTTGTATTCACTTCAACAAATCACATTTATTTATGTGGATTATTGACAATGATCATAGTTGGCAATAGTTAATCCTTGCACTTTACTTTCCTATTAATTTACTTTCTTGTCAATTTACTTTTCTATAATTTTAATTTACCACACTTTACTTTCCTTCTAAATATGGTGTTATTGTTTCTTTCCTTGTTAATGATGGTGTGATTATTTATTTCCTTGCCCTACACTTTACTTTTCTTTCAAAACTGGTGTGATTGTTTCTTTTCCTTGCCAATGGTAGTGTGATTGTTTATATCCCTGGAAACGCTTGTGCGACTATCTAATTCCTTGCAATTACTTGCAAATGTGATTGTTGAAACTACAACTACACATAAGTCAAACTAATAAAGAAGGAAGTGTAGCCTGCATATGCATTACATGGTAACTCACAAATAATCCAAAATCCCTAGTTGACAAAATAAATGCACAAATTATTTAATTACCTTCCTATATATTAGAAAGGTAATTAAAAATCTTGTAAGTGTCTTCCCTCACTCCTCCTTGATGTACATAAACAACATCCAAGGGAAAAGGTGGAAAATATCTAAATCAATTTTCAATAAGGGACCTATCGGTAGAAGTATTGATTGCTCTATTATAAGAGTGTTGAATGTAGATAAGCTTTTCATCCTAGGTCTTTGAATGCTTCTGATTGTAACCCATCAAAAGTTGTACCAATGCCTTGTTGACTACTTATGTATACCCATTTGTCTATGGATGGAATGTTGTAGTTCTGTTCAATTATGTGTCCATCTTCTCCCAAAGTGTAGTCCAAAAGACACTGAGAAATCGGGTATCCTTGTCTGAGATGACACTCCTTGGTATCTGAAACTGCACCCAGACCTGTTCAAAGAACATGTTTGTTTCTTCTTGTCCTCATATGGTCTTTTTACAAGGTATACGAATTCACATCTTTTTGAACCTATCCACTACCGCAAACAAATAGTCATGTCCCTTCCTAGTTGTTGGCAAACCACCCATAAAATCCATGGAAATGCTTTCCCAAGGTTGAGTAGGTATAGGTAAGGGATGGTATAGACCCTGCTTTCTATTACTAGGCTTGTTGGTACAACGAAGTGTACATCCTCTAGTATATCGTGCTACATCTTCTTGCATTTTGGGCTAATACACATACCTTTGTAAGTTATCAATTGTCTTCTCAACACCTAATGTCCTGCAACCTTGGAGGTGTGAGCATCTTTGATAAGATACAATCTATCACCTTTAGGAACAAAGAGCTTGTCTAGCTTATAGAGCAACCCATTCTAGATATGATAATCAACCTTACCGTCACCTTCTTCTACATAAATTTGGCCCTGGAGTTGTTAAAACACCTCTTTAAAGTCCTCATCTTTTGCGTATGCATCATGGGTAAAAGGATTTGTTAGTCCCGAGATTTGTTCTAGGCTCATAGAACAATGTCAGGCATCTCAATATAATGATAGTTAATTTAATATTATTTTTTTGCCTTTGAAGAAGAATGACATTTCAATAATCTAATCATTAGAAATATAGAGGAAATATCAATTTCTTTAAGTCTTTTATAAATAATTAAGAGATGGATAGAAGAATACCCACAAACAAAATTGAGATATAAAGTAAGGTATCTAACTTTGATAAGTCTTACTTTAATTCTGATAGAAGAAATATGAGATACAAATCTAAATTATGAAATTGATTAATGAATAATAAACAAATATGAAAATGTAGGTCTTATTATGCTCACAACGGAATAGAGGATAATCTATACCTGAATAAATGTTCAATAGATAAAATACTAAATTGCAGCCATTCATAACTTAAACACAATAGTTTTAAAAAGATGAATTACGATAACATGAGCAACAATACAGAGAAAGAACATAAATCAAAGAAATGAGAAACATAATCTCATGTATTTCTGTAGAAAATTGATATCCTTATTGAAAAATATTCAATTACATATAAGGCCAAGAGGTCCTTCTTCCATTCTTTAATTATTCTTTGATATATACAAAGCCTGTAACCAAATTGGTTACATTTTCCTAGTCTTAAGTGAAAATTACAAAAAATAGAAAAACTAAATCCCAAAACTTAAGGAATAGATTTGGAATCCCTAATCTTTCTCCATGTTGTTGGCTAGGTCATTGGAGTTGTGCAAACTACTCCCATTCTTGATTCAAAGGATATTTGCATGATGCCACTCTTCTATAAGATTTCTCCATCTTGGTACATGCTTCATACGTTGGAGTATTTTGAAATAGTTTTCTCAAATGCCATAATAAAAAGAAGTCATCATCTAGAAGATAAAAAATGGTTTGACCTTTTAATATCCCAGTAACTCCTTTGAATTTATTAACATTTTCCCTCGCTGAGATCAATAATTGTTGATATTTTGGTAGAGAGATAAAATTTCCTTTTTTACCATAATATTCAGGTAATCCCATTTCCACCATATTTTTATAATGATCTTTGTACCATTGCACATTTCTTTGAAGGTGAACAAGTTTACTTTGAACTTGTTGAATTAAGTTCCTTTTAGTAAGAACCCTTTCAAAATCCATAATTATATTTCTTCTATATTTAACTCCAATTTGGTTTAATTCCTCTTTTTTCTTGGAGTTAAGAACTCTTATAATTTTATTGGGAACTTGAGGCTTGTCCCCTAATTCTTGTTCAACTTTTACAATGTCTTTTTGAACCTTTTTTTACCAAGTTAACATCTTCCTCCATTATTCTAAAGCATTTCCACATCTTATTCATTTGTTTCATAATTTTATCCCAAATTATATGTTGTGCTCCCATTAAATAGGGTTTTCCAGAAAGTTTTTTCTTCAAAGTATCATACTCTTCTTGCTATTTTGATTTTGATCCCTATATCTTTTTGAGTTGTCTTTCCCTTTCTTCAATATGCTCCTTCAAAAGATTGATCTCAATTTCAAAATTTGAAACTATCCTTCTTGATTCATCTAGCTGAATTTGTTTAGCATTTAGATTAGTTAATTCCCTAGCTAATTCCTCTGAAATAACTGCAAATATGCCATCTAAATAAGATGAGGGTATTCCTAGTTTGAGTACTTGTATTTTCTACTGTAGAGAGAAAATTTGTTCATTTATCTTTGCTATGACGTCAATTGATTTTTCCTTTTCCTTCTGAATGACCAAAAGCTCCAGGGTCTATACATTATCCACATCAGACAACTTCAATCATTTTTTCAAGATAACAATTTCATTATCTTTGTCACTTATCATCTTCTGAATAGGTTCTTCATTTGTAGAATCATCTCTTAATTTAACTAACTTTTTCTCTAAATCATCTATTCTCATCTGCTTCACTCTTGAACTTGTTTGCTCCTGCTTCAACTGTTGTTTAAGTTCGTTATTAATTTTCTGCAATCTTTGAAAGCTAAGAGTGGTTTTCAAAATATCTCTATTAACCATCTCCTCTTTCTGATTATGTAGACCCATTTTGTATGTTAAGGGAATGTCATCAAGATTTAGAGAAAAGTTAGTTTCTTTATAATAGTTATGTCCTTGAATGCTTGGACCAAAAGATTCTAATATTTCCAAATTCAACCTTCCTTTTTCAAAGTCAATTCCATATAACAATCTGGTATCTGGAGAATCTTGATTCAACCTTTGGTTCCAAATATGTTGAATTTGTTCATTCATGTTTTTCATATCATCATATTTGGAAAATATAATTTGTGGCTTGACATCTGTAGACCCTTCTCCTGGTGGCTTCATGAATATTGATGGAAGAGTGTCTATTGAGTAAACAATTTATTTTTGAATCTTTTCCAATGTTCTTGTCTCAATTTGAGCTTCTCCCTCTAGAACATCATCTATGATCACTTCAGTTATAGATTTCTTGCTTGATTATCCTTTTTATGATCCATATCATCTTGAAGTTCTCGATTATGACTCCTTTTCAATGTATTTTCTTTTCGTAGAGGTGTGTCGATATTTACTTCTTGAGTTGATTGCGTCTCTTTTTGTGTCTGTCCTTGAAGAAGATTATGTATTTCCTCCCAAGTATCCAATTTTTTTATCTGTTCTAGATCAAGCTTGCTTTGATGCTTATATGCTTAAATATCAAGCTCCAGCCTTATGTTATTAATAACCCCTAAAGGGTCATATTGCCAAGTTGTTCCTTGTTCAAGTCCCAATTCTTGTAACATTGTTTCCAGCACCTGCAATGTTGACCTACTATACATAATACACGAGGTCTTCACTCAAGGAACCTATGACATAGCACATGAGTTCATGGGATATTAAAGAGTACCCCTAATTTCTCTAGAAATTGATAAATACCTCCAGCGATCCATTTGTTGAACCCCCCTACCAATACATATTTCCAATAAAAGAAACCCTTATTTTTACTAGATATCCCTTTTCATACCCCACAATAGATATAAACTCCTTGATACCCTACAACCCCCCCCAATACCTACAATATACTTACTTTATTTTTCGTAATTAAAAATCCCCCTTTGTGAATGAACGTGATAAGATACTGGTCAACAAGGTGAAGCCCCCGTGGCACAATAAAAGATCCAACCTCCCTTTTGGGCTTAAATTTAGTCTTTTTTCTTCTGGGAATAAAATGAACCTCATCAACATTAAGGTTTTGCCTTATAATTTCTAAAGCAAAAATTCTCATGGTCAAGAAACTTGGAAGTTTAAAAGGCTTAACCTCTGCACCATACAACCTTATCTCTGCATGTTCTTTGAAAAGGAACCAATCCCCTATTTTGGTATCTGAAGATTCATGCAACAACTTTTTCTTCTCTGGGAAAATTCTAGGGGGACTTTGCTCATGAAAAAGAGTATAAATTACAGACATGAATGAATTTACATAATTAGAAAAACCCACATTTTGAGATTTACTTCGGACTAGGGGGATCCAATGGATAACTAAGGCAAGCTTTCAAACTTCATTTGAAGTCTCTAAGTATAAACAATGAAAGTCATTCTTTCTCTGAAAAAGGAGCAGGTAAACCAAATATGTCTGGAAATGAAAATCTATATTTAAAGGAAAATCCTTAAGTTGTTAGACTCTGAAATAAACTGTGCAATGTAAAATATGGCCATCATTTGTGTGGCGGGAGAGAAAAATTGCTCTCATAAACCCTAAAATAATACTGTCAACAGTTTTATCAGAGTCATAACCCAAGATTGAGCATATCATAGAAACAACTTCTCGTACATTTGGTGTAAACATATTGGTTTTGTAGGTTTTCAGATCACGAGAAATACCAATATTATCTTTCACCAAAGTTTGAATGAAAGATTGGCGTTCTTGGATACTTAACTGATTAAAACTAATTGCTAGGGTTTCTTCATTAATAACTTAACCATTGTTGAATTCTAAAACCCAAAGTATTCGAGAAATAGACTGAGTCGTGATATCAAATAATAAAGTTCCATTCTTGTTTACTAGGCTTCTCGTGGATGCAACATACCTTTGAGCACACCAATGTACAAATTCTGGGAAATTATAAACTTGTGGAACTAGAAATTGAGCTAGGTTCGAATCCCAAACATTAAAAGAGTCATTCAATTGCATATACCTAGTTTGGGCCAGATTATGCAGCTCACATAAATTGGAAGAAACTTTAGGATAAAAAATCTGGGAATCTCTGTCCTCTAGAAATGTATCTATACTCAGTAGGGTTTTTGGCTCGATTGAGACTAGTGATTTCAACATTTTGTTAACATGAGTATCTATACTCAATAAGGTTTTTAGCTCGGTTGAGACTAGTGATTTCGACATTTTGTTAACATGAATAAGGACAAAAATACATTTTTCTCTTACTCGGGAGGCTGACTGATGGAAACCCTTTGTTTTGTAGGTGAGAAATTACTATTGTTGAAGATTCCCATGCTCGTAACAGTGGCAGTCCACCAATGGGAGAATAAAAACAAAAAACCCTTTTTCGATCTTTTGTCTTATTTAAACCTAAATGTGATTAAGAAATCAAAATAAGGTTATTTACATCAATTAATCTAAATTCAAAATGTAATTACTCACCTGACATCGACGATTTTACTTTTTACACTACGCATGATGCGACAAGTGGTTTTAAGAATGGTTTGGCGAGTTGAGCGGTGAGATGATGTTTTAACATGTCGCACAAGTGGTATTTCTTATCATGTCACTGCACACAAGGTCACTTTGGTTAACCTTCATTCCTTTTGTGCAGACCGTTGATCGCACTTACCTTTTGATCAACAGATTGGATTTCACCCGCCCTGCCACTATATAACAATAAGTTTATATACATATAAATCAAAATTAATTCGTAAAAATATTTAAAATTTCCTCATTTAAATAATAATCTATTTACAAATAACGACAAAGACTAATACTTATTTTGAATTAGAACAAAATTAAAGACTTACCAAGGAACGGATTTTTTTTCTATTCTAAGGAAAAATTAAACTAAGACTAATTTATTTAAAAGTTTTTTTTTTTTTTTTTTTTTTTTTGAAAAAAATTATTATATGTCCTAACATTGGCTCCAACTAGGGATTGTAGCTCCCTGTGAGGCACTAAATAAATTCAGACTAGGTGCATTTATTGGGTAAATGGAGTCATTATTCTGCAAATTTCAGATACAAATCAATTCATAAAACATAGACTATTTTTATTTTTATTTTTTTTACTTCTTTAAAGCAACTGCCTATGAGAAATTTTGGGAATAATTGACAGTCTAACATTAAAACATGCTTAACTCTAGATTTCAAGCAGGCTAATAAAAATTTGTTTATCCAAGTTTACTTTGGAGCTATACAAGGTAATTAATATAAGTAAGGATAAAATATTAAAGATCAAACTCATAATTGTCTTTTCTCAAGATTACAACCATTTCATTCATTTCTTGAATAAAAACTCATTTAGATACAATACAAAGAATTTTAAAAAGTAATAATAATAAGGTTTATAAATAATTGTAGTTACACTTCATTATAGTCATCACAACCAAATTTTAAAAAGTAATAATAATAAGGTTTATAAATAATTGTAGTTACACTTCCTTATAGTCATCACAAACATTGCTTCATTGTTAGCCATACATCCATAGCCCCAGTGAATATGTTTGCATCCCCCCATTATGAATTTCCTTTCACCATCCTACTATTTTAAATTTTTTAATTTTATTGAGATGAGGGTAATCATTTACATGAATTTCCTTTCATCATCTCTTTTTTGATATAATATGGGGTCAATTAGTTTTCTTAATTTCCTTTCACCATTTGTCTTTGATATTTTACTTATTGCTTGCGGGATGGGGGCAATGAATGTGTTTTAAAACACTCTGGGATGATGACTATTTAAAAAATAAATAGTAAAGTAGAACTAACTACATATTAGGATAAGCCCAGAATTAATAGCTTCTCAAAATTAACTATAGTTTTTCCTATGAGATGAACAATATATCAAAATTTCCTCCCTTTTTTTTGTTTTGTTTTTTTCTTTTCTTTTCTTGAGAAGATTACCAGTTATCATTTAATATCAAAGCACAATTTTTCAAAAAGATTACCTTGAATATACCATTTCATACCAAATAATGAATCAAACAAGTTATTTACCATACTTCTAAAAAATAACATACTTAAAGTTTATCTATCAATCTTTTCCCATCATTTCTATAGAGATTAGTAATATAAAATAAGTAAAGAGTTAGTTTTTGTTTTCATTTATTCAATTCTACACTGACTTAAACTAGTAAAAAGGAATTTTCAAACTAAAAACAAGTACTCAATCATGAGTTTATTTAAGAAAACTAACAATTACAATCAAACGAAACTTAAATTTTTCAAATTTTCCAATTTTTTTTAAAGAATAATTAAAACACTAAAAACCTTAATTGAATCAAAATTAATAGAATGAGTTCTTAATTCAATCAAGTCCAAAAATGAAAGTAAATTTCCAATGTAAATCCAATCCAAACCGGTATTGATAATGGAAAATAAAAATGAACAAAAAATTGAGCTATTGAATAAAATGTTTCAAATATATCCCGTTGATAGGAGACCTTAGAATTTCTCCATCCAAATTTTGTAAAGAAAAGGAATTAAATCCTTCAATGGTTGTAATTATGAATGGTCCAAACCATAGAGGATCAAAATTTCCATGCTTTCCTGGATCTTCCTTCCTAGCATCCCATCTTAGTACCAAATCTCCCAGAAGAAAACTTCTTTCTTTTGCCTTTCTGTCAAAAACTTCTTTCATCTTGTCTTGGTATTCCTGGAAATTTTCATTGACTTGATCTTTGACTTGTTTTATTTCAACCATTTGGTTCATTCTTCTAGTCAAATCATTAGTCTCTTCATTTACTTCCTGAAACATATTTAAAACAAACAAAACAAGATTAATAGGAAAAGTAACGTCCATTCCATAAACCAACAGAAAAGGATATGTACCTATTGATTTTTTAGTACCAATCCTATTAGCCCATAAAGCATATTTCAAGTGAATGTGCCAATGTCTTTTATTATTGTCTAGAACCTTTTTTATTATTCTCATCAAGATTTTGTTTGAAGACTCAAAAAGACCTTTTTCTTGTGGATAATGTGGAGTTGAGTGCTCTAAAACAATGTCATATTTTTGACAAAAATCAATCATAGCCATATATTTGAAAGTTTGAGTATGGTCTGTGATGATTTTTTTTGGACAACCAAATCTTGTTAAAATATTTTGTTCTAGGAAATTTATCACTACTGCATCAAATGCATTTTTTTATAGGAATTGCTTCCAGCCACTTTTAAAAATAATATGTTGCAGTGAGAATCCATTTGTGCTAAGAACTAGAAGGAGGATGAATTTCGCCAATAAAGTCCAAACCCCACTGTTGAAATGGAGCTTCATCCTTTACTGGTATAAGAGGCAGAGAGGGTATGTATTGTCTTCCAGCAAATATTTGACACTCTTTGCAATATTTGACCTTATTACTTACATATGCGAATAGCTTAGGCCAATAATATCCTGGTTTGAGGATTTTATACGCGATAGCCCTCCAAGCATGATTGCCTCCATAGATTCCTTTATGAAACTCATCAATGAAATTTTTGATTTCAGATTCAATAAGATAAGTTAACAAGAAACCAAGTGGATCTCTCCAATAAAGTTGTTCATTTATGATACAATATTTGACAACTTTAAGCTTTAATGATATGGTTTTAGGTGGAGTCAAATTTGGAGGACATTGAAGATTTTGAAGATAAAAGATGATATTTTGATACCATTTGGAAGAAGAAGACTTCTCACTGATCATTTTTACAGACTGTTGAATATCAGTTTCCTGCTATAAAAGAATAATCTTGAGATACTTCAGAAACATGATTAATTCCAAGGACCCTAAGATTTGATTTGGATAACAATATTGTAAGTCCTTGACCTTTAATCAACTTTGTTGGTTTTATTTCCAAATCATATTCCTGAATTTTCGCTAACCATTTTCCTCTTTTACCATCACTATCACATTGTACCAAAATATCTTTAACTAAACTGTTTGGTACATATGCAATGATTTTAGAATGAAGAACATAAGTTCTGAAGGATTTTAAGGATTTTACCATTACATAGGCTTGTTTTTCAAGGATGTTATATTTTAATTCAGAGTGCCTATGACTTTTGCTAAATAATGCAATTGGATGCTCCAAATTTTCACTATTTTTTTGTAATAGGATAGCAACTATTGTATTTTCAGAGGCAAAGGAGAATATCATAAAATCTTTAGAAAAATCAGGGCTTACCAAAACAAGAGCTTCTCCTAAATATTTCTTAATGTGATTGAAATAACCTCTTGATTTAGTGTTCCACTTTACCTTAGAATTATTCTTAAGCATATATGTAATAAATTTCACAATTTCAACAAAATTAGGCATAAACCTCCTCAAGAAATTTATTCTGCCTAAGAAACTTTGAATTTATTTCTTGTTTCTGGGAAAACTTATTGTTTGAATGGCTTCAACTCTTTTAGGATCAATCCTAATTCCATCCTTTGAAACAATATGACCAAGCAATTTTCCTTCATGCATGGAAAAATGACATTTTTTAGGGTTTAATGATAGACCATGCTTCCTACATTTTACAAATGTCTGTCTTAAATGCTTCAAATGGCTTTGATCAGAATCTGAAAATATAGTTAGATCATGAAGATAAATAACTACAAACTTATCTCTTTCACCAACAAACACAATGTCCATTGCTCTATGGAAAGTTGCGCTTGCATTCATTAGTCCAAAAGACATTTTATCATACATAAAAGTACCCCAAGGTGTTATAAAAGCAATTTTTTCTTTATCATCATCATGGACTACAATTTGGTTATACCTTGAAAAACTATCTATCACGGAAATCCTATTTTCCCCAATAATTTTTTCTGAAACATGATCCATCTTCGGGAGTGGATAATTATCTTTCAATGAAGCTCTGTTGAGATTTTGAAAATCTACACAAAGTCTAATCTCCCCATTTTTTCTTTTTGACAGGTACTAAATTAGCTACCCAAGTAGAATATCTGAGAGGGACTATGATTTTGGCATCCAATAATTTCTTTACTTCTTTTTTTATCGTGGGAAGCAAAAGAGGATTTATCTGCCTAAGTTTTTGTCTAAAATTCTTGATATTAGTCTTTAGAGGAATTTTGTGTTGTATAATATTGGTATCATAAGTTTTAAGGTCTTCATAAGACCATGCAAAAACATCAACATATTCTTTGAGCAGATCAATGTACTTGTGTTTATACTCATGGGGAAAATACTTAGAAAATTTGATGAATTTAGAATTTTCCTCAAATCCAATGTTACAATCTTCTACTTCCTCTAATTGTGGTTGCATCGAAGAAGACTTAATAGGGATATCATTTTGATCAAAAAGTCTTTCTAATCGAATCAATCCCTTTGGGATTGGATTATTTTTTAATAACAACATTTGATGACCAACAATCCTATCATGAAATTTTTTATCAGTTTGATTCTCATATTATTTCCATTTTGGATCATTTTGATTTTGCTCATTTATATTCAATTCAAAAAACTAATCTACCATTTCCAAAAAAAAAATGATTTGTTGGTCATCTTCAAAGACTTGCCAATGTTTTGTATTATCTGGAATGGAAGGCCTATGTCACATTTCAATTTATATTTTAGATGAGGGCTGCTTGGAGACCTAAAGGTACTGGCCACAACAACAAGAGTGTTAGTTGACATATTGTGCAACCTGGGTATTGCAGTGATTTTAAAAGTTGGAAAGAATTATCGATAAGATCCCACACAAGATTCATATAAGCCCTCATCCTAGTATGTTTGGCTTGATAAATTTGCCTCACTTGTCTAACAATAAGACCGACATCTCCAAAAACTACTAAATGTTTTATTTTTAACTTCCTTGTTTCTTTTAATCCTATTACCAAGGCTTCATATTCACAAAAATTATTATTAGAAGCATCAGTTTCAAACTCTAATGTATAAGAAAAAAAAATTCTTTAGTACCTGGTGGTGAAATAAAAAATATACCAACCCCTTCTCCTTCCAAGGATGAGGCACCATCAAAATACATTTCCAAAATTCCCTATTCAATTTCTTGATTTTCATTATTCTCAACAAATTTTTCAAATTTTGTACAAGATTCAATCTCACTATTTATAGATAGTATACAATTTCCCAAGTCTTGATCTGCAACATACACTAGCTAATTATGAGGGTGTTGTGGATCATTGATTATATAAGCCAAATTAGTTTCTCTATATAACCTAGTGAATTTCCCACCAAAAACTAGAATTGTGGCATAAGTCATATCCAACTGCAATGATCCCCCTAACTTACTGCCCCAGGATCTAGAAAGAAGTCTTCCATACTTAGCAGGTACATCTGCCACAACAATATCCATTAAAATACTTTTGGAAGGAATTTGGGCTAAATTTACCACCAAATCTTTAATCATACCAAGACATCTTACTTTTCCATAATCAAATGAATACAAGTCTCGATATGGTCTAGTTATCTGTAAACCCAAATTTTCTATAATAACTGTAGGCATAGTATTGTGTGACGCTCATGAGTCCAACATAGAGTTATGAAAAAGGAGATCATGAACAATTAGTGAAATGTAAAAAGGTGCCACATAATCACTATTATCTTCCATATTTGGTCCAAACATGACTGCCGAACGTTTATCTTGACGATTAATGATATCTAAGTTAACTTCGTAATCATAAAATTTAATGATTTTTGAAATCTGTTTTTTATAAATAACATTATTAGCTAACTCAACTAGAGGCACTGTAATTTTGATCTTATTTATTTCATAGTCTAGATTAAGGGTTCCAACATATTTTTCTGGCTCCTTTGGTTCTATCTCTTTCTCTTTGGTTGTTGCCTGAATTTTGGTTTTAGGCTGAGTTTTAACTGTTGGTTGATATATGGGTTGTTTTGAAGCTGAAACTTCATTTCTCTAATCTTTGGTCAGTATTTTATTGGGTGGATTTTGATCAACAACTTTCTTTTATATAGGTCTCAAATCATACTTGTTATGTAATTCAACATGAATTGCATCAACAAATAACCTATATTGAGAAGACAAATCATCCAAATTGTTTATACTTTCTTCATCAAAAAATTGTCCAAAATTGAGAGATTGTTTGTAATCTTCTTGGGTAACATGTGGATTATTTTCATCATCTACAACCAAATTTATTTCTTCTTCCATTTATTCCTCATCATCTATCATATTTTCAATTTTAAAAGGTGCTTGAATTTTCTGATCATCATTTCTAGGAGGTCTCTATTGATTTTGAGGGTTAGAGTTGAAATTTCTCCTAAACTGATCAGGATTTATGACATTAAGTTTAGGATTAACCCTCTCCATTTCCAATCTAGACAACTTATTTGATAAATATTTAATTAACTTGGACATTTCATTAATTTTTTCATCTTGAATATATATATTTGTGAGCCTGATGGCCCTCCTTGTTCCTTAAATCTCTTATTTTCCTAGCTCCAGTTTCAGCTTTAATCTTTAATTTACCTGATGCTAGCATGTTGGATTCAATTTCTATGGCACCCTCTTGCATTCCGTATAATGTTCTTGATCTTATTTCTCTTAATAGTAATGCATAGTCTGGCTCAAAGGCTCCTGCAAAAGTAACTTTTGCAGCAGGATGTGATGGCTTAACATTAGTAGGAACTTTGTTGTATGTTTTATTGAATCTTTTTGTTGGAGTTACTTCACACACACCTAGGATTTATTTTACTAAGGTTTTTCCTATGTTTATTAGTCATTATTAAATCTCCTATATTTTAGGAAGAATATTCCTCTAGGGAGAATATTCTCTTCAGTTTTCACTTCAGTTTGATCAGTTGAATGGAGTCTAGATGCTACACTGGGATTATCACCATGCAACATTGGGATCATCACTAGTTAATGTGAATTGTCCTTGGGATCATCACCAAACTAGTGCATTACCCATGATTCCCTAATCTCCTCCTCACTTCACTCTRTTTCAGTCAGTTAACTAAACATTGATAGACTAGTTAACTCAGCTAGGTGGTAGTTCACTGCCATAACTGCCCGAGAGACTAGACTAGGTGGCAGTTTACTCCCGTAACTGCTGGTGTGTGTCTAGATCACTCTAGACCACCACTATGGCGCATTGGCTTCTCCTCCAGTGCGCATTGGTTGAGTTATACAGAGTATATCATGTGTAAATTATCATTCATTCATTCAGTTAATGAGAATTCTTCCATTCTTTCCCTCCTGCTTCTCTTTTCTTCAATTTTCTCTGCAACTGTGTATGTCAATTCCCAACTAGATATATTCTATGCAGGTTCAACACATTTAAATGGTATTTACTTCATACACACCTAGGATTTATTTTACTAAGGTTTTTCCTATGTTTATTAGTCATTATTCAGTCTCCTATATTTTAGGAAGAATATTCCTCTAGGGAGAATATTCTCTTCAGTTTTCACTTCAGTTTGATCAGTTGAGTGGAGTCTAGACGCTACATTGGAATTATCACCATGCAACATTGGGATCATCACAATATAATGCGCATTGTCCTTGGGATATTCACCAGACTAGCACATTACCCATGATTCCCTGATCTCATCCTCACTTCACTCTGTTTCAGTCAGTTAACTAAAGACTGATAGACTAGTTAACTCAACTAGGTGGCAATCCACTTCCATAACTTCCTGAGAGACTAGAATAGGTGGAAGTTTACTCCTGTAACTACTGGTGTGTGTCCATATCACTCTAGACCACCACTATGGCGCATTGACATCTCCTCCAGTGCGCATTGGTTGAGTTATACAGAGTATATCATGTGTAAATTATAATTCATTCATTTGGTTGATGAGAATTCTTCCATTATTTCTCTTCTGCTTCTATTTTGTTCTATTTTCTCTGCAACTATGTATGTCAATTCCCAGCTAGATCCATTATGTGCAGGTTCAACACATTTACATGGTATCATAGCCGACAGACTACTAGGGAAAATACACACCAAATTATTTTTGCAGGTATCAAAGTTTGAAGACAACAGAAAAATGGAATTTCCAAAAGAATTAATTCTTACACCTTACTACTTATTTGCATGGAAGGAGAAGATAATAATGCATCTTCCAAGCATAGGATTGTATAGGTTAACCATGAACACAGAGGCAAAACCAACAACAACCATAGAAAAATACAAGTATCTAAATCGAAGGAATGAAGCATTCAGAACAATTTGTAGTATCATTTCTCATGAACTCCTCTTTCACATATCCTCCTCTAAAATCCCCAATGAAGCCTGAACCACCGTGGAAGGGATTTTTGGTAAACATGATGAAATGAGGGGACACATGGTTGAGGTGAAATTTCTCACATTGGATCCAAAAAGATTCGACAAACTCCAAGATTTCTTTACCAAATATAAGGATTTGTTGTCGCAACTCAAGGCTTGCGAGGTTGATAAATATAAGGAGGAGAAACAAATGGTTCTCACCCTTCTCTCCAAACTTGGTCCAGAATACTCAGTGTTTGTATCCACATTTCATTCAGTTAGATTTTCGTCTGGATCTACCTGGAAGATGCCTTCTCTTGAGGACTTTATCGAGTCTCTAACATAAGAGAAGAGCAACATCATCAACATGGGAAAAATGAAAGGCCCAAAGGTGCATGCACTTACTGTGCAATATGGTAGCAATCATCAATATCATAAATCTAAAGATAAAGAAAAAAGGAAAGCACATGCAAATCCGAAGAAGGAAGGGTACTCAAAACCTTTCAACGATGACTTCGGATCCAAAGGTTGAAAGGGAAGAAAAGGGGAGAAATGATCTTACTTCCATAAATTATTCCATCCAGAATCTGCATTCATGCAGAAACAGATAGATCTAATGACCCAAATACTTCAGAAAAAAAACCTTAGAGATCGCATCCCCGAGGGTGCCAAGAAGAAGAAACCATAAGATCAGAATCCCAAGAAAGGTAATTCTATCCATGCTTTGATTGTCATCAAATCCTCTCCCAATGCTTGGATTGTAGATTCAGGAGAATCACACCACATGTCTGCCAAAAAAAGAGGTATGTTCTTCATTGGATGCATGCAAAGGTCTTCATATTCTGATGGGGGACAACTCTCCAGTCGAGGTCACCGACAAAGGAAGGATTGAACTCACAAACAGAAGCTTCGAGAATGTGCTGCATGTTCCCAAAATTTCTGTCAATCTTCTCTCTGTGTATCAGATGACTAAATATGACACCAGAAAGAGATTCATATTCACACTTGATGTAGTGGATATCTATTACATGAAAACCAATTCCAGGGTTGCTATCGGTGAGGTAAATCATCAATCTAGACTCTACACATTTTCTGAATTTATTGAACCAGATTCTGCATTATTTCTTACCCATGTTGATGAAAGTAGTAGGATATGGCATGGAAGGTTTAGGCATTTAAATTTCATATATATGAAACAACTTAGCAAGAAGGGAATGGTTGATGGTCTACTCGACATCCACTTCTCTAAAGGAATTTGTGAGGGATGTGTTCTTGGAAAACACCCTCAAGGGAAATTCGACAAAGGAAATACTCAGAGAGCTTCTTCTCCTTTAGATCTGATCCATAGTGACCTCATGGGCCATTTTCCGCATCCATCAGTCAAAAAAGAAAGGTACGTGCTCATTTTTGTTGATGATTTCTCACGCTTCACATGGATTTTCTTTCTTAGGAAAAAATCAAACCTCTTTCAACACCTCAAATATTTCAAAGCCCTTATTGAGACACAGTGAGGAAAGAAAATCAAAATCCTCCGAATTGATAATGGTGAAGAGTATGCCAACCATGAGATCCAAAATATTTTTCATGAGGTAGGGATTCAATTGGAGCACACGGTTCCCTATACTCCGTAGCAAAACAAAGTTGTTGAGCATAAAAATAGATCTCTAAAAGAGATGGAATCTTTCATGCTACATGCAAAGTCACTTCCACATAGATTATGGGCTGAAGCACTTAATTGTGCAACCTACATCCAAAACAGATCTCCCCATAGATCTGTCAAGGATAAGACCTCCTACAAGGCTTGGAGTGGCATCAAACTGAATGTGACCCACTTTTGTATTTTTGATTCACGTGCATGGGCTTAGATTCCCTCTAAAAAGAGGAAGGAACTTGATCCACAGAGCAGAGAGTGTATCTTTGTTGGATACTCCGATGGTGTGAAGGGATACAAACTTATTGATCTTCCCTAAGACCGGCTCATCATTGAGCCAAGTGTCCAATTCGAGGAAAGTCTCTCGCATGTACCTCAATAGCCACATGCAGACACCTTTGTTCTTCCACCTGTCGAAGATGATGAGCATGCACATGCCGAATGTTCTTCACATGAGAGTTTTGATTCATAGGATTCAAATGATCCAGATATAGAGTCAGTACAGTCAGATGCAGAGTCAGTGCATGTAGATGCATATGTAGAGCCAGATTTGACACCCAAGTGGGCTCAGACTACTCTTCAGGATGTAGGGGATCTTGTTCAGGATCCAACTGATACTAGGAGGACTTGATTTGATTTTGGGGAGCCTCCTCTTGCACTCACTTCCACTAAACCATTGCCACCTAGGTATATTTCCTTTGTTCAGTCTTCATATCCACAGTCTTATGGTGAGGCTGTTGGAAATCCCTTTTAGGAATCCACCATGCTAGAGGAGTACAACTCCCTCCTTGAGAACTAGACTTGGGATCTGGTTCCCCTTCCTTCAAGAAGGAAACTTGTCAGGTGCAGATGGATCTATAGGACCAAGAGTGTAGCAGATGGACATATTAGAATATACAAAGCTAGGCTAGTTTCCAAAGGCTTTCAACATGTGCATGGCATTGACTATGATGAGACCTTCACTCCAGTAATGAAGATGGATTCCATACGTTTGGCACTTGCCATTGTGGCAACCCAGGGATGGGAAGTCCATCAAATGGACGTGAAGAATGCATTTCTTCATGATGATCTGTCTGAGGAGATATATATGGAGTAGCCCCAGGGATTTATGCAGGATTCATCTTTGGTCTATCGACTAAAGAATTCTCTTTAGTGACTCAAGCAGGTTCTGAGGGCTTGGTATGCCAAGATGGAATCCTACCTACTGTAACAGAACTTTGTATGCTATAAATCAGACCCGAATTTTTACATGTTCACGACGAATGATTCAATTATACTCCTAGTTTTGTATGTTGATGATTGGTTGCTCGAATTCAGTGATTGTTGCAGTCAAGAGGATTTTGCATGACAAGTTCTTGATGACGGACATGGGTCCACTACATTTCTTCCTTGGACTCGAGATCAGTCAGGATGCATTAGGCATCAAACTGTCTCAGGCCAAGTATGCACAAGATCTCCTTCAGAGATTTTACATGACAGACTGCAAGTCTGCCCTGACTCCTTTCCTATCAGGATTCAGACTTGAGGATGGTGGGGACACTCCACTCATTGACAACACATTGTACATACAACTAGTGGGGAGATTGTTGTATCTCACACACTCTAGACCAAACCTCTCTTATGCAGTTGGTGCAGTCTCTAGGTTCATGCAGGAGTTGCATGAGCTACATTGGAAGGCTGCAAAGCATATCCTTCAATACATACATGGCACCATCACCTTTGGGATTCACTATTTATCAGACTCTACATTAGACCTCATCGAGTTCACTGACTCAGACTGGGTTGATGATAGAATTGATCACAAGTCCACATATGGTTACTCACTTAGTCTTGGTTCCGAGCCTATCTGTTGGTAGAGTAAGAAGCATGTTTATATTGCTCTATCTTCAGTCAAGGAAGAGTACAAAGGGGTAGTTAACATAACCATTTAGGTTATGTGGATACAAAATTTTCTCACTAAGTTGTGCATTCAGTTTCATCGACTGATCATCATCTAGTGTGACAACCAGAGCACTCTGAAGTTTTGCAGAGATATAGTTTAGAGGAAACAGATGAAGCACATCGAGATCCACATGCACTACATCAGGGACTTAGTACATGAGGGGATCATCGACCTACAGTTCTGTCTTTCAGCAGAACAGACTATAGACATCTTCACCAAGACCTTCACTAAGCATAAGTTCCATTCTCTGCGCAATCGTCTTGGAGTGAAGGACACACTTTCCTAGCAATTGTCAGTTCTTATTTTTACATACATTGTACTTTGAGGCAGCTAAATTGTCGGGCCTTATTTCTACATACATCAGACTGAGGGGTTTCCCATGAGATTTTCCCTCTTTCCTCATTTATTTCAGTGTATTTTTTGTATTTGGGTACCAAACATGGCCTCGTTGTCGGGACCCATTCTTTATGTTCACCATAGTGATGTTCAGGGGGGGTGTTGGAGTTACTTCACACACACCTAATATTTCTTTTCCTAAGCTTTTTCCTAAATTTATTAGTCATTATTCAATCTCCTATATTTTAGGAAGAATATTCCTCTAGGGAGAATATTCTCTTCAGTTTGATCAATTGAGTGGAGTTTAGATGCTACATTGGGATTATCACCATGCAACATTGGGATCATCACCAACTAATGCGCATTGTCCTTCAGATCATCACCAGAGTAGCACATAACCCATGATTCCTTGATCTCCTCCTCACTTCACTCTGTTTCAGTCAGTTAACTGAATACTCATAGACTAATTAACTCAACAATGTGGCATTTCACTCCCATAACTACCCGAGAGACTAGACTAAGTGGCAGTTTACTCTCGTAACTTCTTGTGTGTGTCTAGATCACTCTAGACCACCAGGCACATTGGCTTCTCCTCCAGTGTGAATTGGTTGAGTTATACAGAGTATATCATGTGTAAATTATCATTCATTCATTTGGTTAATGAGAATTATTCCATTCTTTCTCTCCTACTTCTCTTTTCTTCTATTTTCTCTGCAACTGTGTATGTCAATTCCCAACTAGATTTATTCAGTGCAGGTTCAACATATTTACACTTTTAATAAAGTCTGATACAAAATCATTGTTATTTTTCCTCAATGCCCCAAATTCAGTTAAATAATATAAATGGTATTTATTTCCCCCCCATTGTCCAAGGAAAGCATTTTCTAAGGCTTCATAAGAATCAATAGAATTGGGAGGTAATCCCCTAAACCAGAGTCTTACTTCTCCTTCAAATGTTTGTACTAAAAGCTTCATATATAAATCCTCATGTTCTACTCCAACCACATTATCAAATTCTTCAAAAAATACCAAATGTTCTGCAACTGTCACATCATTATCCCATTTGAATTTGGGTAAAATTTTAACATAATTACCAGGGAGATCATTTAGATTAGCAGGTAATAATAAAGGGGCATACCTAGTAGCTACTTTATTAAAAAATCTGGGAGGAGGAAGAGGTGGTGGGTTTTCCTGTAACTCCCTTGAGGGATATTTCCAACCATACTTGCTTTTGGAGATGAGATGTGAGATTCAAAATGTAGACTATAAAAAATCTCTAAATATTGCTCAGCTAAATTTTAAATAGCTTCACGGAAATAGCGACGAATATTAGCAAGATAGTAATAAGGTGAAGAATACTTTGATGTAGGTGAATAAGGAACTTCAGGTAATATTTTTAAAGAAGTATTTTCTTCTTTGGACTATTCAAAATAAATGGGAGATATAACAGTAGAAGAGTCAAAATATGAAGAATAATCTTCTGCAAATTCAGGGATAGAAACCCTTGGTTCAGGAATGCCAAACTTGGGCCTAGGATAAACAAGGTCGGATACTAGTGATTCCTCCTTAACATCCAAATTATAAACTCCTTCTTTTGTATTAAAAGGTTTGTCTCCAAAAATAATCTCGTCTGAAGATTGAATTTTACCTTTCAAGTCATATAATTTAACCACGGTAGGTTCAATCTCAATTTTTTTTTATTTTGTATGTGGAGTACTAATATGTGAATCAATGAAGGAAGTTTTCATTTCATAATTTTCTGTTTTGGAAGAGCTAACAACACTAGTTATTGATTCATCAATATTAACTACTTCAAAAGTTTTAGTATGAATCTTGGATGGACCAACTTCGAATTCAAATGTTACTAGTTTAGGCTCAACAATACTAATGTTTATTTTAGAAGAAGTAATCTTAGATTGAATAGTCTTGGGATGATAGACCTTAACCATTGATGCAAAATTTTGTCTTTGATACCCCGTAGAATTCAAGATCTTCTTTGGATCGAAGACAGGTGTAGTTTGTTTTTTGTCTAGATTCTTCCTGGTATTCTTTCTCCCAAATGCCAACTTTGAAACAATGAATTTTCTAGTAAAATAAATAGGTCCTTGAGAGTGTAGAGTCGCCAGGTGAATTAAAGAGCCTTTTGATGTTTGATTTATGTTCACCCTGCAAAATCAGATCTAATTTTTTGTCGTACCTTAAAAAAAATATACTTTCAACTTCGATCCCCCCAACGACACCAAAAACATGTTAGTCTTGAGATTTTTTCTAGGCTCACAAAACAATGTCATGCATCTCAATATAATGATAATTAATTTAATACTTCTTTTCTACCTTTGAATAAGAATGAAATTTCAATAATCTAATGATAAAAAATACATAGGTAATATTTATTTCTTTAAGTCTTTTATAAATGATCAAGAGATGGATATAAGAATACACATAAAATAAATTGAGATACAAAGTAAGGTATCTAATTTGGAAAAGTCTTACTTTAATTCTGATAGAAGAAATATGAGATATGTATCTAAATTATGAAATTGATTAATGAATAATACACAAATATACAAATGTATGGTATATTATGCTCTCAACATAATAGAGGAAAATCTATACATGGATAAATGTTCAATAGATAATCTGCAACATAAATAATACTAAATTGCAGCCATTCATAACTTAAACACAATAGTTTGAAAAAGATGAATTATGATAACATGAGCAACAATACATAGAAAGAACAAAACTCAAAGAAATGAGAAGCAGAATCGCATGTATTTCTGCAAAAAATTGATATCCTTATTTAAAAATATTCAATTACATATAAGGCCAAGATGTCCTTCTTCCATTCTTTAATCATTATTTTATAGATACAAAGCATGTAACCAAATTGGCTACATTTTCCTAGTCGTAAGTGAAAATTACAAAAAATAGACAAACTAAATCCCAAAACTTAAGGAACATATTTGGAATCCATGATCTTTCTCCATGTTGTTTTCCAGGTCATTGGAGTTGTGCAAACTGCTCCCATTCTTGATTCGAAGTATATTTGCATGATGTCAATCTTATATAAGCTTTCTCCATCTCGGTACATGCTTCATATGTTGGAGTAGTTTGAAATAGATTTCTCAAATGCCATAATAAAAAGAAGTCATCATCTAGAAGATAAAAAATGGAAAAAATGGTTTGACCTTTTAATATCCCAGTAACTCCTTTGAATTTAGTAACATTTTCCCTTGCTAAGATCAATAATTATTTATATTATGGTAGGGAGAGAAAATTGTCTTTTTTACCATAATATTCAGGCAATCCCATTTCCACCATATTTTTAGAATGATCTTTGTACCATTGCACATTTCTTTGAAGGTGAACAAGTTTACTTTGAACTTGTTGAATTGAGTTCCTTTTAGTAAGAACCTTTTCAAAATCCATAATTGTACTTCTTCTATCTTTAACTCCAATTTGGTTTAATTCCTCTTTTGTCTTGGAGTTAAGAACTCAGATAATTTTATTGCCAACTTGAGGCTTATCTCCTAATTCTTGTTTAGCTTTTAAAATGCCTTTTTCAACCTTTTTTACTAAGTTAACCTCTTCCTCCATTATTATAAAACATTTCCACATCTTATTCACCTGTTCCATTATTTTATCCCAAATTATATGTCGTGCTCCCATTAAATATGGTTTGTTAGAAAGCTTGTTCTTCAAAGTATCATACTCTTCTTGCAATTTTTCTTTTGATCCCTATATCTTTTTGAGTTGCCTTTCCTTTTCTCCAATATTCTCCTTCAAAAGATAATCTCAGTTTCATAAGTTAAAATTGTCCTTCTTGATTCATCTAGCTGAATTTCTTTATCATTTAGATCAGTTAATGCCCTCGCTAATTCCTCTAAAATACCTGCAAATGTGCCATCTGAAGATGATGCGGGTATTCCTTGTTTGAGTACTTGTACTTGTTGTTGTAGAGAGAAAAATTGTTCATTTAGCTTTGTTATGACTTCAATCAATTTTTACTTTTCCTTCTGAAGGGCCAAAATCTTTGGGGTCTGTACATGATCCACATCAGACAACTTCAATCACTTTTTCAAGATAGCAATTTCATTATATTTGTCACTTATCATCTTTTGAATAGGTTCTTCATTTGTAGCATCATCTCTTAATTTAACTAACTTTTTCTCTAAAACATATATTCTCATCTGCTTCACTCTTCAGCTTGTTTGCTCCTGCTTCAACTGTTGTTTAAGCTGGTTATTCATTTTCTGAAATCTTTGTAAGCTAAGAGTAGTTTTCAAAATATCTCTATTAACCATCTCCCTTGTCTAATTATGTAGACCCATTTTGTCTATTAAGGGAATGTCATCAAGATTTAGAGACAAGTTAGTTGCTTTATAATTTTTATGTCCTTGAATGCTTGGACCAAAAGATTCTAATATTTCCAAATTCAACCTTCCTTTTTCAAAGTCAATTCCAGATAACAATCTGGTATCTAGAGAATCCTGATTCAACTTCTGGTTCCAAAGTTGTTTAATTTGTTCATTCCCTTTTTTCATATCATCATATTTGGAAAATACACTTTGTGGCTTGACATCAGTAGACCCTTCTCCCGGTGGCATGAATATTGATGGAAGAGTGTTTATTGAGTAAACAAATTATTTTTGAATCTTTGCCAATGTTCTCGTCTCAGTTTGAGCTTCTCCTTCTAGAACATCATCTATGATCACTTTATTTCTAGATTTCTTCTTGATTATCCTTTTTCTGTATCCAAATCATCTTGAAGTTCATTGTTATGACTCCTTTTCAATGAATTTTCTTGTTGTAGAGGTGTGTCGATATTTACTTCTTGAGTTGATTGAGTCTCTCTTTATGTCTATCCCTGAAGAAGATTTTGTATTTCCTCCCAAGTATCCAAATCTCTGATCTATTCTAGATTAGGTTTGTTTTGATGCTTATATGTTGAAATATCAAGCTCCAACCTTATGCTATTAATAACCCCTAAAGGGTCATATTGCCAAGTTGTTCCTTGTTTAAGTCCCAGTTCTCGTAACATTGTTTCCAACACTTGCAATGTTGACCCGCTATGCACAATGAAAGGTCCAACCTCCCTTTTGGGCTTAAAGTTAGTCTTTTTCTTCTGGGAATAAAATGAACCTCATCAACATTAAGGTTTTTCTTTATAAATTCTAAAGAAAAAATTCTCATGGTCAAGAAACTTGGAAGTTTAAAAGGTTTGACCTCTACACCATACAACCTTGTTTATGTATGTTCTTTGAAAAGGAACCTTGTTCTCTAAAGATTCATGCCTCAACTTTTTAATCTCTAGAAAAATTCTAGGGGGACTCTGCTCATGAAAAATAGTATAAACTATAGACATGAATGAATTTACATAAACAAATAAACCCACATTTTGAGATTTCTTCGGACTAGGGGGGTCCAATGGATAACTGAGGCAAGCTCTCCAAATTCATTTTCAGTCTCTAAGTATAAACTATGAAAGTCATTCTTTCTTTGAAAAAGGAGCAGGTAAACCAAATACGACTGGAAACAAAAAGCTATATTTAAAGGAAAATCCTTAACATGTTCATGAATAGAATCTAAAATAAATTGTGCAATGTAAAATATGGCCATCATTCGTGTGGCAAGAGGGAAAATTGCTCTCAGAAACCCTAAAATAATACTGTCAACGGTTTTATCAGAGTCATAACCCATGATTTAGTATATCATACAAATAATTTCATGTACATCCGGTGTAAACATACTGGTTTTGCAGGTTTTTAGATCATGAGAAATACCCGTATTTTCTTTCATCAAAGTTTGAACGAAAGATTGGTGTTCTTGGACACTTAACTAATTAAAAGTAACTTCTAGGGTTTCTTCATTAATAACTTGACCATCATTTAATTCTGAAACCCTAAGCATTCAAGAAATAGACTCAACCATGATATCAAATAATAAAGTTCCATTATTGTTTACTAGGCTTCTCATGGATGCAACATATCTTTGAGCACACCAATGTACGATTTCTGGGAAATTATAATATTGTGGAACTAGAAATTGAGCCAGGTTTGAATCTAAAACGTTAAATGAGTCATTCAATTGCATATACCTAGTTTGGTCCAGATTATGCAACTCATATAAATTGGAAGAAACTTTAAGATAAAAAATATGGGAATCTCTGGCATCTAGAAAGGTTTCTATGCTCAATAGGGTTTTTGGCTCGATTGAGACTGGTGATTTCGACATTTTATTAATAGGAATATAGACAAAAAGACTTTTCGCTCTTACTTGGGAGGCTAACTGACGAAAACCCTTTGTTTTGTAGGTGATATTTTCGTTAGAAATTGTTATCATCGAATATTCTCGTGCTCTTAACAGTGACAGCCCACCAATGTGAGAATAAAAACAAAAAACCCTTTTTTCGATCTTTTGTCTTATTTAAACCTAAATGTGATTAAGCAATCAAAACAAGATTATTTACATCAATTACTCTAAATGAAAAACATAATTACTCACCTGACACCAACAATTTTCAAAAATGGTAAGCGGTTTTACTTTTTACACTGTGCACGATGGGACAAGTGGTTTTGAGAATGGTTTGGTGAGTTGCATGGTGAGCTGATGTTTTGACATGTCGCATAGGTGGTATTCCTTGTCATGTCACTGTGCACGGGGTCACTTTGGTTAACATTCGTTCCTTTTAAATGTGCATGGACCATTGATCACACTTAACTTTTGATCGACAGATCAAATTTCCCTCGCCCTATCACTATATAACAATAAGGTTATATACATATAAATCAAAATTAATTCGTAAAATATTTACAATTTCGTAATTTAAATAATAATCTATTTACAAATAACGAAAAATACTATTACTTATTTTGAATTAGAACAAAATTAAAGATTTACTGAGGAACAATTTTTTTTCTATTCTAAGAAAAAACTAAACTAAGACGAATCTATTTAAAATATATATTTTTTGAAATTTTATTTAAAAAAAATTATTCTATGTCCTAACGGGTTCTATCTGCATAAGAGTTCCCAAAGATGTAATATTGGATGTGGGTGGCCTTGAAAGCATTTCCACCAACTTATTAGTGTTTCCCTTATTATACTTGATGACTATATCAAATTATTGCAAAAACCCCATCCACTTGTAATGTTTGGTTTGTTGTAACTTACTTTGGGCCTGTAAATAATTCAATCACTCGTGATCAGTGTGGATAATGGTTTCCTTGCCTATCGCATAGTGCTTCCACTTCCTAACAGCTTGAAACATGGCATAGAGGTCCCTTTCATAGGTACAATAGTCTAATACCCCCCCATGAAACATTTCAAGATGATAGCATAAGAGTTCCCAAATATGTAATATTGGATGTGGGTGGCCTTGAAAGCATGTTTGCCAACTTATTCGTGTTTCCCTTCTTATACTTGATGAATAGAACAAATTGTTGCAAAAACCCCATCCACTTGTAATGTTTGGTTTGTTGTAACTTACTTTGGGCCTGAAAATACTTCAATCACTCATGATCAATGTGGATAATGGTTTCCTTGCCCATCACATAGTGCTTCCACTTCTTAATAGCTTGAACCAGGGCATAGAGTTCCCTACCATAGATACAGTATTTTAAGACTCCCCCATGAAACATTTCGAAATGATAGCATATCAACTTACCTCCTTGGATCAAAACTACTTTCATAACATACCCACTTGCATCTGTCTCCACTTTGAAAGGCTTCTGCGTGTTAGGAAATGAGAGAACTGGTGCTTGAATAATCTTTTGTTTTAGCTCATCGAAATCTTTTTGTTGATTCTTTCCCCACTAAATCTATTACTACTCGTTGTTATGGGTTTTGGGTTGTTGTTTTGTCACCATTTTCATCGTTTATACTCGTCCTTTTGGTCAAATTGCCTCATTATTTCACTAATTGATCACCCCATTTACCATGATTTCCCGTAAAAACATCATTATACATCTCTTTATGATTTAGTGGTTGATTAATGTCAATTTTCCTTCATTTTTAATGGATTGAAGAATATTATGTTTGGTTTTTACTGATCACAACAATTTAAAGACATTCCTATAATCAAAGGGCAGTTTCCCGTAATAAAATCCAAGGTTGTCATACTTGCACAACTCTAGGGGAAATTCTGGAATATGGATTTTGTTGCTAGGACCCTCACTATGAATGTATGTTGTTCAAAGTTTTTTCGGGTCCAACATGGAAATATCTAGCTCACATTCAAATGCACGGTCAACCATATGCCAAGTGGAAATGAGTAGTGATCTTCATGCAAGATTTCTGAGCTGATGAAGACGAATTCGAAAAATATAAGACATGGGTTTTTTGCAGGATCTGCCTAGTTAGGCGACGCATGAGAAGATTTTCAACACTATGCATAGTTTGGGAGATATGACCATTTCTTTAAAACATAGTTTCCCAGATTTTATGTGCGATCGATTTTTGCCAAATGTCAACCAACGCTCGGTCAACAAGGATATTGGATCGATCTATTTTCCAATTGATTTGTGATAAGAGAATGATTTGTGATCAGATATTGAGTTATCTCTTCAACCAAGTGTTATCTCCTCAAATAAATCAAGTGAGATTTTTTATTTTAGGTGATAGGATGTATTTTAAAAAGGTATTTTTAAAAAAAAATTAAAGCTCATTTCTCAAAGATTTACTCATGTAATAAACTTTAAATAAACATTTGTTTAGTTTTTATTTGATCTAATTCAAATCTCAGGTTTCAGTGGCTTAGACGAACATTTCGATTGTTCATTAGCCACCGAAAGCCTTAGCTTTCGGTAGCTTAAACAAAGGAATCTAGGGCTATTTTAACCACCGAAATCGCAGAAGCGGGGAAATAGTCAATACGTCCTATGACACGTTTCAACTGTCGGGTTCGACTTTTTATGATTGCAATAAGCTGCCGAAAAGACATGAGAATGAATCGTTCACGATCGGAAGCTGATCTTTGTGTGATATAAGTGAATCTTTTCAGATCATTAAGCCATATTTCTTATGTACCCTCCATTATTACAGTTATCGACCATGAATGCTGCAAATCACCAATCGTTCTACCGCATCCGTTGTAATCAGTGCCACGTTCTAAAGCTCACCCCATTTTTCTCATTTATATCACAACCGAGCCGACTTTCGCTAACTCTATGTTGTGTAACTCTTCCCTGAAATCTACTCCTCCGATCACAGGTGTTCGGAAACATTGTGGAAAATGAAGAAAGGAATGTCAACCCTGAGGAAAGAGCTCAACGACATCAGTTACCTGGAATCACACCTGGAGGTATGTCAAATGTTCAGATGCAGGGTTTTATATTTTTTCAAAAACTTACAGAGTTCTCATCAGCAGGTGGCAGAGGCCTTTGCCCTCAATTTTGATGGAAAGAAAGCAATCATAGTCCAGGATGAATTTGAGATAGATGAAGCCCTCATAGCTGAAGTGACAGAGCTTCCCATGACCAGAGAGAAATGGTTTAAAACTACTGTCACCAAGAATGTTGAATTCATGACTTCTTTTAAACTAGAACACAGGGGTTTGATATGGAAGAAAGACATTCTTGTGTCTTTCCTTGAAGAGAAATGGTAGCAATTATTAAAATCCATAACGGTTTATGTAACTTGTGAAGGGCGATACAACAGAGTGATGATTTACCATTTTAAACTTATAAATCATTTGACTGGTAGAAACCCACTTAATCTGCCCTATTTTCTCCACAGAAGTTTATCCAAAATGGCTCATCAAGTCAAGGCCAAGCCTAATCAAGTTGCAGGTAGATTATCCCACCATAGTCTGATCAAACTTTTGGTTTGCGATCTGTTGCAAAGAAGAGAAAAAGAGTGGAATTACTTCTTTTTCTGGAATGATTTTCAGACTGAGGTTCAGCCAGAAGACAAAAAGAGTCCTCATTCCAAGAAGTCTTCCACTCCCAGAAGTGGAAAGAGGAGGAGGAGAGCTATCTCTACAACCCCAGTTAATCAACCCTCTCCTTCCTCTAAGCTTGAAAAAACTAAGAAGAAATTAAACTTCAACAGTGAAAAAGAAAAGGCCAAAGAATCCACAGTGAACAAAAACATTCTTAATCTTCCTTACACAAACTCAGAAGATGAAGAACACTAGATTGAAACAGGGCACGAGGATTCAGTTACCACAAGGCGTGAATTTTTTTTTGTGTGGATATATACACAACAAGTTGTGAGGACCTTCCATCACCTACACCTCAAGAAGAACAAGAACCACAAATTGCAGATGCTTCATCTAGCAAACGAGTGAAGCAGAGTAAATCAAAGGAAATCAAGAAGCTTAAGAGGAAGTTAGCCGAGAAAGAAGTGCTAGAAAGTGTAATAAAGACTAGGTATGAAACCCTTTCAAAGAACTTTGCATAAAGCAACTCATCCTTGGAAAGATTAGCCCATGAAAGCATAAAGGAGAAGAAAAAGAAGGATGAGATTGTAAAAGACTACAATAGCTTATGGAGAGTAGCTCAGGGCTTGAAGAAAAATATTAAGGATTTGAGGAAACAAGATATGTCTTCAAAACACCAGGCTCAGACACATGCTTCTCTTGAGACCCTAGCAGAGGTGGCAGTTCAGTGCAATGAACCAGAGGCAGCCAGTAACCCTACAATTTTTTAGCAAGATGCAGAAGCCTCAAAAGATCTGTCCAAAGGCGTTTTTGAGCTAAGACAAGGGTATTTTTGAAATTTTGATAATCTCAGGTTTCAGTGGCTTAGGCGAACATATCAATTGTTCATTAGCCACCGAAAGCAGAGATTTCGGTAGCTAATTGGTTCGAATTCTATCTACTCTAGCTACCGAAAGCACTGATAAGGTAGAAAGTTAATGTTTTTGCAAAAGTCCAAGTTTTCCTTGTCCAAACGCTCATAAATGTTTCCAATCGATGGAAGATAATTAATGACATCCTTATCAAGAGTCTGTTTTGGTTTTGGAGGTGCTCTACAAGACAAAAAGGTAAAAAGGGTTAGTTATTTTCAAGGATATAAGGTTGTTGACTGTCAATAGGTGTCATGTTGGACTCCTCCCATATCACATGAGATCCAATAGCCTCAAAAGGCTCACTACACCTGCCAAAGAATCTGAAGAACGTAAAGATCATTTGAGAATTTGAATTGACCTAGTTTATAGGATCTTTACCTACTTTCTTGGGCCAGTTATTGATTTTCCATTTTTGGCAAAATTTGATCCAGTAATCTAGGATATTGAAACTTTTTGTAAAGGGCTATAAAGCCCAAAATATTTGATGAACAAGGGGTTCAATTTTGAGTTCTATAATCTATTGTTATTGTAAAAAGACACTTTCTTTAAATATTAAGCCTGCAAGCTTCTTTCATTGTTATTGTCAAACTCTCTTTTATCTTTGTCTATGCCTATGAGTTGAAATCATTCTTTTGTCTTTGTTTAATGGTCCCATGGTAACTGTCATCTTACTTTTGACTGTTAAGCAAGAATCATAAGCATCCTTTGCCTAGTTTGTTGACCCATCATATATATTCCCTATGTATGTTCTGGTTAATTAATTGGTTTTCTTATCCATTTGATTTACAAAGCTATCTGATAATATCTATTGAAGGCCTTGTATATCACGAATATAGCTAGACTTTCTTGAGGATACAATCTAGTGATTTAAGATATTCATCTTGATCCAAACCCACACCCATTATTGAGAAAATAGTTACAAAAAGGTTAAGTTATCGGGCATCTCTGAGATACAACCTAGGAGAGTTTCCAGGAGTGATAACGCCAAGATCCTCCAAAAATAAGATAAACAATATCTTGTAATCTATTCATATTTTGACAGTTCTCATTCATGGAATTGGTGTCAATCCACTCCATTGCTCTTCTCTGTATAAATACACAAACATCAAAATATGGAGCATATTAGAATGTAAGAGATGTATTAAAATAATAAAGAAGGTTGGATATTAGAGGAAGGGAAGTATTGTATTGTACTATTTCCATTTGATTAACAAAAGGTCATGTATTACTCCTGCACATGACATTTTGATCAAGGTTTAAGGAACTACGTTTTCATGGTAGCTCTGGCCAAATGAGAAGGGCCCATCAGCTGGTAAGCGTTGCCTCATTTTCCTTGCTTTTAATGTATTTTTAGTTCCTTTATATGATTTTTAGTTTAGGATTACATTACAATTATGTTTTGGTTTTGTAATCACTTACAAAAATTAGACATTGAAGATTGAAGAACAAGATTTACTTGATAGTGTATTGCAGGAACACTTGATGGTGAAATACTGTAATCAGTGCATGGAAAGAACTCTTGTAAACTTCAATCCAATGATAAACATATCTCTATAATAAAGCTTAGTTTCATAGATTAGTTTACTTATTGTTGTGTATTTCTTTGAAGAATTTACTTAGCTTTTTGTGTACACCACTACAGGACAACCACTGAAGACTAAGGATCTAATAAGCTAAACAAGAAAAACCACAGGAATATTCATAGTAATGAAAGATTGTGGTTCAAAGCCAAAGAGAATTAAGTAATCCCATAGTCCTGTGATAAGCCATAGTTCTATAGTGTTAGTTGGTTTGATTTCATTTGGTTCGAATTCATAGGTATTAAATAAACACATCCATAGGTTATTTAGTACAAATACAAGCTATTTATTAGAGAAATATCATAAGGATGTTCTATCATCAAAACATTAACGTCATGGTATGATGAACTCGCCACAACGCTTGATCAAATACAAATTTAAACTAAAATGAGACCCTAAGTTAAGTAGTTTCCTTTGATTTCAATTTGGGTTTTGAAATAGTTGTTGACTTTTATTTATTAAGATAGGATAGGTAGGATAGGATAGGATCTGATCTTGCATTTCATGTTCTTGCATCTCATAAGATTGTGATCCCCGGGGTTGATAATTTAATGTCTAGAATTTATGCATATAAATTTCCCCACAATGGAGTGGAGTGGTGCAACTACCATTGAAAAGGATGGTGTGAACTTTTGTAGGTATTGTGTTTCCCCAATAAAGCTCCTAACTTCAGTGACATCAGTAGGAATTGATCATTTTATGATGGCCTCCAACTTTGAAGGATCTATCTTGAGGTCCCCTCCACCAATCACATACCCCAAATACACCAATGACTACTGAGCAAACTAACATTTCTTGAGGTTAGCTAGCAATTGATGCTTTTTCAAAGTCTCCAACACCTACCTGCATGAGATGTGATCCTCACAAGTAAAGCTATAAACCAATATATCATCCAAATACACTATACCAAATGAATCTGAATATAGGCATAATACATCATTCATTAATATTGTAAATGTAGTTGGTGATATACATAAACCAAATTGCATGACCAACCATTCTTACAAACCTTGCCTTGTCTTGAAGGTGGTCTTCTAGGTGTTGTCTTCTTTGACATGTACCCGGTGGTATCCTGATTTGAGATCCAACTTGGTGAATTACTTGGCATGCTACAATTGGTCTAACAAATCATCGATCTTGGGCAGAGGGTATCAATTATTGAGTGTAATCTCATTCAGATCTTTGTAGTTGATACACATCCACCGATTCCCGACCTTTTTGGGTACGATGATGATAGGTGACCCACAAGATGAGGTGATTGATGGAATTATTCCCTTCTCCAATAACTGTTGCAATTGTTTCTTCACTTCATCTGCTTTCAAAACAAGTTGTCTATACAACCCAATATTTGATAATGGGGAGTTAGAAAACAACTGTATCTCATGCTCCACTTCCCTCTTAGGTGGAAGCCCTTTAGGCTCCTTGAACACTCCTATGTATGCTTACAACAACTCCAACTATTTTTTTAGATTCGTTGGCACTTACTAGTGATATCTTTGATTTACCTTTGTGTGTGTTGATGATATAGGACTTCCCAATGCCCATCCTTGATCAAGCGGTACTAGTTTTCTCTCTACATAAAGATCGCACCCCTCATATAAATGTAGGGGCTTCAAAACACTACACCACAAACATCAAGGGGTACTACATCTAACTCCACTTCATCAATAAAATATGCACTTATAGAAAATTTGATCTTACACTATTTCATGAACTTGATATTTTCATTCTTGTTTACCCACCCCAATGGATATGGGATAGGATAATCGTGAACCTAGAACCCAAGCTTGCTGACTAAATTGGCTACTATGATATTGATCCAGATTTACGAGCGAAACGAAATGAAAACACATAATTATAATATTAACATAGAGGCACAATGAATAATAACATAGATACAGTAAAACTTGATTTCTATTAAATAAGAAATATGTTGAAACTGTAAAATGCAGACTAAAAAAAAGCTTGCTAGAAAGGTGGCATCTTATCTCTGAGAAGAGATGCGACGACTACACTCATTCACAATAAGATGAGTACAATGAGGCTCTGAAGGCATTTTTATAATAAACATGAATGCTAAAACCCTAGAGATCCAAAAACCTAACCCTAGGAGATGAAGTGCCAAAAGTCATGTGGGCCCCGTTAGCGTAAGTTAGTACATCAACTTCCCAGGGTCATAACTTTTACATATGATCTTCGTTTTAGGCATGTGATAGCTCATTAGAAAGGTCTTTTCGAGAACTATGCATTATGTTTTCAAACTATGACTCTGTAAGGCGTAATTTCTGCATGTGAAACCAAAATTTGTAAGGCGTTCTTTCTACAAGTGAAACCAAACTTTGTCTCCATCCTGAAACTGGTGTGGCACCCGATGTTCATCATGGCATTGCTTGTACTTGACATTGGGATTTTGTAAAATATCATGAATCTGTTGGTGGATGTGCTAGATCTTCTCAATGAACCGGGTGGTTTTGTATTCATTGGAGCATGCGACGAGTCTGCCTAGGTGGCTACAAGGGGTAGTGCAACATCCATGGGACCCAATGGTTAAAATCCCAACCCCACTTGAAAGGGGATCTGGTCGGATGAGCTATTTATGGATCTATTGTAGCTATGTTGATCATAGGGAAGAATCCCATCCCATGTGCAGGGGTGTTTGGAATTGTACATGTGCAAGATGTGCATGATCATCCAATTGACGACCTCAGATTGGCCATCCATCTGGGGGTGGAAGGCAATGGATTTGGTCAGCTTGGTGTCTAGTAGTGACTAGAGGCTCGACCAGAAGGTGTTGAGGAACAAACTTTATTGATCTGAGATAATTGTTTGTGGGATCCAAAAGTGTACCCACACTCGTCCAAAGAAGAGCTTGGTAGTGGCCTCCATTGTGATTCTCTTCTTGCAGGCGGCTAGAATCGCCATCTTGGGAAAGCGATAAAAAACCACAAAAACAAAGTCATTTATCCGCTTGGTGGATGGAAGGATTGACATGTAGTCCATTGAGATGGATTCCCAGGGCCTATTAAGAGTAGGCATAGGAGTGTACATGCGTTGTTTCTTAGTGGTCGGTTCGATAATAGCATAGGCAGTGCAGGACCAGATATACTTGCTGACATCCTATCGAAATTTCAGCCAGTATAAATGTCGCTACAACACTACCATTGTATTTTCCATGCCGAAGTGTCTTGCCACCAGAATGTAGTGGGATTCCCAAATCAACTTCGCTCACTCACTTGATGAATGCAGAGATGGCATAGATGGCACAACATCCCATCCTGAAGATGCAAATTAGTGACAGTTGTGTTTGCACCCAAAATCTGGTAAGTGTTGGCAAAGTCAGGATCTATCTCATAGAGGTGGGGCCATCTAAAGGTCTCCAGAGGTGAGTTCCACGACTGGAGATCAACTAAGGCAATCAACGACTCGGTTGGTACTTCATGTTTCATACTTGATGTTGAGGTGGAACTGCTGCAAATATGTGGACCATTTCTTATGGTGGTCATTCTGCAATTTTCCTTATGTTTTCATGAATTGCAATGGCTTATGATCAATGTAGATTTGTCTCCTACCCGAGAACGTAATGCCTCCACTGGGCGACATGCTTTCAAAATGGAGTAAATTTTTTTGTCGTAAGTATGGTACTTGTTATCCCCTACCCTAGGGATAACTAAGGAGATCATGTCTCGAGGCCCACAGGTCCTAGACATGGATTGTCGAGAGTTGCATGTCTTGAGCATGGCCCTGGAGGGTCCCTCTTTTCTTCAGTGCAACCCATTTATTAGTAGCAGCAACATCCATCCCACAAGCCTGGTTCTAAAGTAGCAGTAAGTCTTTCTCCATGAGGTAATGAGTTCGGGTATCATGGTATGTGTCACTCTGATTATTGAAGCACTTGAATACGTTGCATTGAATTCTCCTTCATTTCATAACGTTTGCTTGGAAATTATTCTCTTTAACTTGTTCATACTTGGAAGGGTGACATGATGCCCTAGTAAGTTGATCTCCCTTTAGTATGGGTCACTAGTGGGTGGGTCTGTGAAAGGTCATCGTTCGTTCCCTCAATACTTAACACTTCCCATCTTTCTTCCTCTCATCTCCCCATACCTTTGTTCGTGCATTGAGATTTTCCACACTAGCAAGGATTGTACCTTGCCTTGTGTGAAGAAGGGGCTAAAGGCCCAGACGGTAAAAGTAGCTAGCAAGAGTTAAAATCCAAAGATGAAACTTTTGAGATGCTTTGCCCAGGGATTACTGAGAAAGTAGTAAAAATATTCTCATTAAGAAAAGGGAACCCATAAGAAAAACAAACACTCAAGGTATTAGTTGGTGGGTGGGAGGTCTCATCATGATCCGGCCTATTATGACCATGGGCATGTAGCGGTATGACATTACCATTTATCTGGTCACCAAACCAAGGTAGTGGCTCTTGGTTGCATAGCCAAGAGAAAGGGGGTCTCATCCCGAGCCAACCTTTTCATCTCCATGAAATGCTTATGGATAACACTGCCACTTCTAGTCACCAAGCCCAGACAATTTCCCTCAACTCTTCCCTTGAAGCAAAAAAACAAAATATTAAAAGCAATGAAGTTAAGAATAAAAGGAAATGAATGGGATAGGAAACAATGACATCTATGACAAGGTGCGACTCACCCTCTATAAAGGCACCCACAGGTAAGATTTACATTTCCTTATTATCACTGCACCCCATTCCCAAACATTACCCCACACCACCTCATACACTTACATGACCTGGATTGGTTCTCGCATGAGAAACACCCCAAACTTAAGGAGGATTAGCCCAATAGGACACCATGTGACCTTCTCCAAACCTAACTTGTTAGATTCCATAACGTATTTGAGCATTTGTCTCGGTAAAGGGGGGTTTGATGCACATGTTTGGGTAATTTAATTATTGGATGTGATTTACATGTTATGATCCCTGTGAGTTATGAACCCTTGGAGCGCGTACTTGTTGTTGTTGCAGGACCTTGTCGGGTGGACAGGTACATATGGGGGAATGATTAGCTCGGACCTTCATGGGGATGAAAGCCCACAAATGAATGTTGTAACCCCAACAAGGGGTAAGAAGACATCAGAGATTTTCACCAGGAAGAAAGAAGGACGTCACCTTGGAGGCACCCTAGCAGACCTAGACCCAAGGGGATATTTCTTTTCCACCTGGACATTGACCTTTGAAATCCCATGACGTCACCATCATGACCCTGTACGTCATCCAGAGCTAGGGTTTGCATTTTGAGGGTAGTTGTGAGCTAGTTGGCATGTGTGGGCATCACCCAGGGCCTTTGGAGGCCAAACGTTAGCATTTAGAGCACGATGTTCCACCTTAAGGGCTCAACGTCACCCTAGAAGGGCATGACGACACCCTTGGAAGTGTTTTTAGATGCTAATTAATTTTATTTATGTCTAATTTGAATTTATTTGTAAATTGGCCAGGTCGACCTTTATTTGACCTGAAATTAATTAAAGGTCATAATTTTTGTATAAATAAACATAAAGTACATTCATTTTTATCATCACAACTCCTCACACAAGAGGAGAGGTCTGAAATTTCTTCCCTGGAAGGGATATTGGCTGAAATTGTGAGGCACACTCTTGTATAAGGCTGATTTTTTGCAAGTGGATCAATCTTGGAAGCTTTTATGGTGATCTTGCATGGTATTTTCATGATTATTCATGGTGCAAGTAGGTAAAATCTGCATTTTTGTCATTTATTGAATGGTTTATGTATGTTTTTTTTTGCTCATACAAGATTATCAAATTGCATGGTATACTTAATGCTTGAAGTAAGGAACTTAATTTGCAACTTTCTTACTTTCTCTTTGCCAAGCTTTTCATTGAATTGATCTAGTAATTAGTGAAACCCTAGAGCCCTAGTTTCCTATCACTCTAAGGTTTTGACCTAGTTATCTTTTCCTAATTTCTTATCCCATAAAAATCCCAAGGAGAGCAAGGTGCTAGGGCCTAGAATTGCCTACACCCTAGTATCTTGTTTTCTTGAGGAAAATGCATAGGGGGACTTAAGTTACTACTTATCCTATGCATTCCTCTTGGACTTTTGTGCACTATCAAAATTGATTTGGAGCCTTAGAAGAAGGCATACACTTGACTCCATAAGCCCTAGAAGGCACTATTTCTAGCCTCTCTCTTATTAAAGGATTGATTAAACCCTCAAACTCTCTTCCTTGAAGATTTTGCTAACTTCTACTAACCCTAAACTAGACTAATTCATTAACTAACTTGATGTTGTTGCAAATCATTGCTACAACCATACATATTCATGCTAAATTTCCGCATTCACCTACCTTACTCACACTTATCTCTTCCGGAAATCACTTGTGACAATTGCCAATCAATCTACTAGATAAATGTTGAGTTTGCATGGTGTTTTCTTGCAATTTTGAGCACTAGAATTTGTTGTTGTTAAAAACGATTGCTACAACCATCTAACTGCAGCAAATTCTCTGCAAAATTGATATTAAATGCTAGCTAAACATTGCCAACTTTGCTTGTGACAATTAATTTGCCTAGTCAAAGTTACTTTTTCTTGTCTTTTTCAAGCAATTTCAGGGCATAATTCTTGTGGTTGTTACAAAATACTAATTGTTGTTATAAATTGTTACATTGTTGCAAATTTACATCAGATATTCCATTTTTTAAAGGTTCATGGTCTTAAGAAGCACTAACATTGTATTTGTACTTGAAAGATTCCATATTTTCTTTGTTGTCTTGTTCTGGGCAGGTACACTCCATTTTTTACTGTTGCTTCATCCCTTAAAGACCTTAAGAACCTTTTGACTTAAGTGACCAGTGAGATGGGGGTTTTATTGCATCCTTTCCCTAGTCTTATCATCCCTTTAGGTCACTAGGGACGTCTCCCCTAGGGTAAATTTGATATACTCCTAAATAGAAAGGGGTTTCCTATTAAGGTGACAGTGATAGGTCAACCGCTATTATGCCAATCTTGAATTTACTTACCTTGGGCTTTGGGAAAGTACAAATTGTGCGATAATATTTTGGCATTGTTGTCTAGGAACACTGAGTCAATATTCCTCAACAACACTTTTTCGGTAAGCCTTTATCCAAAGCCTTCTTTTCATAAATCTTACCCGGTGACTCCACTGAGGGTGATTCCCTCAACCCTTTGATAATCCTTAAGAGACTATCTGAAGACTCCGCTAACCTTTTCCAAGGTGCCACCTTACTCTAAATTTTGTGATATTTCCAAGTTATGGGATCATGGTACCCTGGGAACAAGTGTATCCGACTATTGATTTCAAAAGTTTTCAAGGATACTCGCATTATTTTTATGCAAAATGGTTAAACAACTCTCCAAGATTCATAGGTCTCCCAATTACTCACATTATAGAATTCTTGAAGTATATAAGTGAGATAGAATTGGAAGGTGGGGGACATTTTGGTAAAATTTTTCATACTTTCTCTACCATCTTTTTTCCAAGATTGGTTTACGGGTTATTGCGAAGATGGGGGTATATCATCTTTCATAGACCTCATCTGTAGATTTATTGAGTTTTCCAAACCACAATGCCAGACATTTGAATATGCCCTTCAAAATATCACAATAGCCCTAGAGGACGAAGGATTGACCATTGAGATTGTGGAATATCTTAGGGACATGCGCCATACTTAAGAACCCTCTAATATAAAAGCAGATATTTATGAAGAAATTTGTCAACCCATTAAAGAGGAGCAATATTTTTCCCATGATTCAATAGAATGCAATAAAGACTTGACTAAATAAGTGAGTGATGAGGATGAAGCACTAGTATCTGCTCTTTCATCCGATGAAGCTCTCCAAGATCCTATCTCTCCTGTACAAGACAAAGAGAATGAGGTGAGTCATTTTCCTTTCTAGGTTTTTGATGACACTTTGTTCTATGATTCAGAAGGTGAATAAGTAAAGGAACCCTTGGAAGAGCTTGGTCCTTCATTTCCTGATGAGGGTGAAAATATGATTAAAGAGACGAGTCTTGGGGATGGTGTACTAGACCCTCTTCCATTTGATGAAGTCATCCAAGCCATTGACGCTCATGCACAACAAGAAGTGATCACGGTAAGTTATTTCCCTTTCCAAGATTTTGATGATGCTTTATTTTATTATTTGGAAAGTGAAGAATTATTAGAGGATCCCTTGGATGCATTAATTCCTTCATGTTATGACAAAGGTAGTGACATGGTTGATAATATTGATGAGTTCATACATGTTGGAAGATGTAAGTGGGATGTTATTGGTTCTGATAAGGATCTGATTTATGATATGGAAGGATATCTTCAAATGTTTCCTTTACAACAATCATATGGTGTTCCTAATAATTTTCATGTTTGGAAACAACATGGTGATATATTTACAAAAGTTTTCCAAGCACCCAAGGATGACCTTGTGCAACGTTCTCCTGATGATTTCCACTCATACCTTGAGGATTTTTATGAGTATTCCTTTGAGCACTTGGATTTATTCTATGAAAAAGATTATCAACCATCGTTGTGCTCAAATTTTGATAAAGGTGAGGACGTTGATTTCTTGAAGCAGGATACTTGTGACAAGGTTGTCCAACTCCCTTCGACTACTTTACCTCTCTATGTAACTAAGGGTGTAGTTGGGAAACATGTCCATTGTCTTGAGTTTTCTCCTGGGAAAAGACTTCTTTTATAATCCAAGGGTAGGTTGAATACCTTAAGAAGAAATTGATTATCTCAGTCTTTCAACATTCCCTTAAGAAATTGCTAGTCATCCTCTAGGTTCTTACTAGTCCTTTCCCAGACCTCAGGATGTGATGACGTCCAAGGTAGCCAACCTTCAGAATCTTTGAGTCAGTCTTTTGAGCCTTTGATTTTTCATGATCCCTTTCTGAGATGGATTGAGCACTTTCCTAGAAGTGTGAATTGGCATGATTTTGTCCCTCCCTCCCGCCTCCATGAGCTAGAATTTACGATTTTCGATGATGTGATACATGTTCTAACTCATGTTATTTTTGTGCCTGAATTGTCATTGTTTTGGTTTATGATGAAGCATAGAGGCAGGTATTATGAGATATTGCTAGGATGGTTTCACTGGTTATTTGACTACACCTAGCAGTCAACCAACAAGTAAGTAGATTAGGTAGGCATTTGCATTCATTGTATATACCATCTGCATATCATGTTAGTATAGTTGTAGTTTCACTTTCGTATTATTTTTCTCCATTATATATACATGCATGCTTATGATGCTCTTTATTTTGTTGAGATATAATAAGCACAAGTCATACAAGAGATGTTGAGGTTCTCATGCACTCTACAGTGAGAACATGTCCCCAAGTTGGAGCCAGATGTTATCCCCTACCCTGGGTATAAATAAGGAGATCATGTCTCGAGGCCCACAGGTCCTAGACATGGAGTGTCAAGAGCTGGATGACTTGATCATGGCCCTAAAGGGCCCCTCTTTTCTTAAGTGCAACCCATTTATTAGCAGCAACAACATCCATCCCACCAGCTTGGTCCTGAAGTAGGAGTAAATCTTGCTCCATGATGTAATGAGTCTAGGTATCATGGTATGTGTCACTCTGATTATTGAAGCACTTGAATATCTTGCATTGAATTCTCCTTCATTTCATAACGTTTTCTTGGAAATTATTCTCTTTAACTTGTTGATACCTTGAAGGGTGACATGATGCCCCAGTAATTTGATCTCCCTTTAGGATGTGTTTCCATTGGGTGGGTCTATGAAAGGTCATCGTCTGTTCCCTCCATACTTACCACTTTACATCTTTATTCCTCTCATCTCCCCCTACCTTTGTTCGAGCATTGGGATTTTCCACACTAGGAAGGGTTGTACCTTGCCTTGTGGGAAGAAGGGGATAAAGGACCAAAGGGTAAAAGTATCTAGCAAGAGTTAAAAGCCAAAGATGAAACTTTTGAGATGTTTCACCCAGGGATTCCCAAGAAAGCAGTAAAAATCTTCTCAGTAAGAAACGGGAACCCATAAGAAGAAAAAACACTCAAGGTATTAGTTGGTGGATGGGAGGTCTCATCATGAGCCAACCTATTATGACCATAGGCATGTAGCGGTCTGACATTACCATATATCTAGTCACTAAACCAAGGTAGTGGCTCTTGGTGGCATAGCCAAGAGAAAGGGGGTCTCACCACGAGCCAAACTTTTCATCTCTGTGAAATGCTTATGGATAACGAGGTCAATTCTGGTCACCAAGCCAGGACAGTGTCCCTCAACTCTTCCCTTGAAGCATAAAAACAAAAGATCAAAAGCAATGAAGTTAACAATAAAAGGCAATGAACCTACTAGGAAACAATGACATCTATGACAAGTTACAACTCGCCCTCTACAAAGGCACCCAGAGGTGAGATTTACATTTCCATGTTATCATTGCACCCCATACACAAACACTACCCCATGCCACCTCATACACTTACATGACCTGGATTGGTTATCACCTGGGAAACACCTGAAACTTAAGGAGGATTAGCCCAATAGGGCACCCTATGACCTTCTCCAAACCTGAATTGTTAGATTGCATAACGTCTTTGAACATTTGTCTGGTTAAAGGGGGGTTTGATGCACATGTTTAGGTAATTTAATTATTGGATGTGATTTACATGTTATGATCCCTGTGACTTATGAACCCCTGGAGGGCGTACTTGTTGTTTCTGCAGGACCTTTCCAGGTGGATAGGTACACATGGGGGAATGATTAGCTCGAACCTACATGGGGATAAAATCCCACAAATGGATGTTGTAACCCCAGCCAGGGGGAGGAAGACATCAGATATTTTCACCAGGAAGAAAGAAGGACGTCATCTTGGAGGCACCCTGACAGACCTAGACCTAGAGGGATCTTTCTTTTCCACCTGGACATTGACCTTTGAGGTCCCATGACATCACCATCATGACCCTGCACATCATTCAGAGCTAGGGTTTGCATTTTGAGCGCAGTTGTGAGCTAGTTGGCATGTGTGGGCATCACCCAGGGCCTTTGGAGGCCAAACGTTTAGCATTTAGAGCACGATGTTCCACCTTAGGGGCTCAACCTCACCCTAGAAGGGCATGACGACACCCTTGGAAGTGTTTTTAGATGCTAATTAATTTTATTTATGTCTAATTTGAATTTATTTGTAAGTTAGCCAGGTCGACCTTTATTTGACCTGAAATTAATTAAAGGTCACAAGTTTTCTATAAATAAACATAAAGTACATTCATTTTTATCATCACAACTCCTCACACAAGAGGAGAGGTCTGAATTTTTTTCCCTAGAAGGGATATTAGCTGAAATTGTGAGGCACACTCTTGTATAAGGCTGATTTTTTGCAAGTGGATCAATCTTGGAAGATTTTATGGTGATATTGCATGGTATTTTCATGATTATTCTTGGTGCAAGTAAGTAAAATCTGAATTTTTGTCATTTATTGAATGGTTTATGTATGGTTTTTTTTACTCATACAAGATTATGTATGGTTTATGTAATTTGCAACTTTCTTACTTTCTATTTGCCAAGATTTTCATTGAATTGATCTAGTAATTAGTGAAACCCTAGAGCCCTAGTTTCCTATCACTCTAAGGTTTTGACCTAGTTATCTTTGCCTAAATTCTTATCCCATAAAAATCCTAAGGAGAGCAAGGTGCTAGGGCCTAGAATTGCCTACACCCTAGTATCTTGTTTTCTTGAGGAAAATTCATAGGGGGACTTAAGCTACTACTTCTCCTATGAATTCCTCTTGGACTTTTGTGCACTATCAAAATTGATTTGCAGCCTTAGAAGAATCCATCCACTTGACTCCATAAGCCCTAGAAGGCACTAGTTCTAGCCTCTTTCTTATTGAAGGATTGATTAAACACTCAAGATCTCTTCCTTGAAGCTTTTGCTAACTTCTACTAACCCTAAACTAGACTAATTCATTAACTAACTTGTTGATGTTGCAAATCATTGCTACAACCATACAAATTCATGTTAAATTTCCACATTCACCTACATAACTCACACTTAGCTCATCCGGAAATCACTTGTGACAATTGCCAATCAATCTACTAGATAAATGTTGAGTTTTCCTGATGTTTTCTTTCAATTTTGAGCACTAGAATTTGTTGTTGTTACAAAAGATTGTTACAGCCATCTAACTACAACAAATTCTCTGCAAAAGTGATATTAAATTCTAGCCAAACATTGTCAACTTTTCTTGTGACAATTTATTATCAATTTGCCTAGTCAAAGTTACTTTTTCTTGTCTTTTTCAAGCAATTTCAAGGCATAATTCTTGTGGTTGTTACAAAATACTCATTGTTGTTATAAATTGTTACATTGCTGCAACTTTACATCAGCTAGCCCATTTTTTAAAAGTTCATGGTCTTAAGAAGCAATAACATCATATTTTGTACTTGAAAGCTGCCATATTTTCTTTGTTCTCTTGTTTTGGGCAGGTACACTCCATGTTTTACCGTTTCTTCATCGCTTAAAGACCTTAAGAATCTTTTGAATTGAGTGACCAATGAGAGGGGGGTTTTCTTGCATCCTTTCCTTAGTCTTATCATCCCTTTAGGTCACTGGGGACGTCTCTTGTGGGGTAACTTTGATATACTCCTAAATAGAAAGGGGTTTCCTATTAAGGTGACAGTGATAGGTCACCCCCTCTTACGCCAATCTTGCATTTACCTTCCTTGTGTTTACATCTTCCCAGGATTTGGGCAAGTACATATTGTGTGATAACAATGCTCTATGGATGAAACTGACAAGGTTCTCACTATGATAGGCCACTGGTGGTCGGTCGAAAGTGAGGACTACGCCCACAACTTATTCTAAAGCATTTGTCTCGACCAAAGGGTCGCTATGTGTTGCAGGTCATGTAATGAAAGCATTGGGGCTGAGCACAAACGTTGCTTCAGATCATCGAACACTTGCTATTGGGATATGCCCCACACAAATTTGGCCTTACCACCACCCTAGTGACTTGGTTGAGGGCCCATGCAATATGAGAGAATCCCAACATGAACATGCGATAGAATTTGACAAGGCTTAAGAATCTATGAAGCTCAGTTAGTGTGGTTAGGGTTGGCCGGTCACAGATGACTTGGATCTTCACTGGATCCACACGCACACCATGCACATCAAGAATGTAGCCTAGGTATTGGACCCTATCCATGCTGAAACAACATTTTTCCAAATTGGTATATAGATTGTGTTGTCGGAGAGTGTGTAGTTTGTTGAATATGTTGTAAGTGTTCCTCCCAAGTCTTGTTGTAGATGAGGATGTCATCCATATACACCACTACAAAAGGGTTAGTGAAAGGCCGCAAGATATCGTCCATCATCCTCATGAAATTTTTTGGGGAATTTGTCAAGCCAAAGGGCATGACCAACCATTCAAAAATACCTTCTTTTGACTTGAAGTCAGTATTCCATACATTTGTCTTGTTTATTGGGACCTGATGGTAGCCAAACTTCAGATCAATCTTACTGAAGTATTTTTCATCCTTGAGCTAATCAAGGAGATCATCAATTCGAGGAATCGGGTACCGGTTCCTGACTGTGATTTTATTTAGGGCCCGATAATCAATGCAAAGTCACTAGGTCTCGTCTTTCTTCTGCACCAACACGATTGGGCTTCCACAAGGTGATTAGCTGGGTCGGATGTGCCCCTTGTGGAGAAGTTCTTGGATCTGATGTTGGATCTCCTCATTTTCTAACAAAGAGTGACGATAGACTGACACATTGGGTAGCGGTGCGTCGGGGGTCAGAACGATTTAATGCTTGACCTTATCCACTTTATTTTGCTGTGTGGAGAGGTTGGTCGCGGAGGCCATGGATGTGGTTGTAAACTTTCGCCCATTCTGAGAGTAAAACACAAAGAAGACAAACTTCCTGGTCTGAGAAATGACCTTCATGCATTGCTTGGCAAAGATCAAGGAAATAACACTAGGTGGGACTACCTCGGGTATCTTGTACAATTTCCTGTTCAAAGTAATAATAACACTGCGAGGCCTAGACTCATAGACAACATGAAGTTTCCATAAATAAGGTTGGCCCAAAAGAACATCACAAACTTCAAGGGGAGCAACATCACATAATACCTCATCTTTGAATGGCTTGATGCCATACGACATGCGACACTATTGGCTGACACAAAGATCTCTTCCTTAGCAGAGCCATCCGATGGTGTAGGGATGCAGGTGTGGTGTTGTTAGCAAGGCTAGCCGCTTGACAACTTCTGTTAAGATGAGGGTCTTATGGCTACCACTATCAATAATGAAGTGCAATGGAGAGCCTTTCACCCACATATGTGAATGAAAGAGGCGCTTGCCTTCCTCTGGCTCATTAGGTTCACTAGGCTGGATTTTAAATAAGACAAAAATAATGCATATAATTAAATCATTAATAATGATGGTTCAATTCATTTATAACGAAGAGCATCAAACTAAATACTCATACTCTAAGAAATCCATGATGCTTGCCACTCATTTTTTATTGGAAAATTTAGGTAGTTGAAAGAATTATGGTAAGCCTTAAGCATAAATCTTAATTAAAAGAATGACCCTCAACAATCTAAATGCTTCAATGTATTTAACCAACCTTTCTAAATAGCTTTAGGCATCATGGAATCTTAAACTTTCATTTTTACGAGGCAATGCAACATTTGAAGCTAAGATGGACCTTTCCATGCAAATCATTTAGAAATTAATCTATGCACAAATTGACTTTTCCATTTGAATTATAATATTGATAATTTAAATTATAATATCCATTATTTGATAATTTGAATGTGCAATGTTAATTGGGTTTAGTTTTGGTGGTTAAGGAGGAATGATTTTTATTCTTCCCACCTAAGTTCAATTTCCGCGAGTAATATATTGAAAATAATATATTGAATTTGTATCTTATTGTAATGAATTTAAACCATGTTATTAATCAACATCATGTCATGAAAATTTTAAAATTTACCCTAAATACCATTCTTAAAATAAAAAAAAATACCAAATAAATTTGTCACACCATATAACCTAAAAACAACAACTTGAATATGAAAAACCCTTTCATTTTAAATCTTTCCCAAACCTTTGATGTCGTATTTTAAATTAATTTTCATATGCGAATGATCAATAAAGCATGCAATAACACACATTCTCTAAGAGAAGATAAATGCTCAAGACAATATCTTATTCTTTATTTTATTTTTAAATATTATTTATACATTATGTGTTTGTTTTTCGGTTTCTACTCCAAATTTTAAATGTCAAAGTGACATCCCTAACAACATCTTCTCGCCCAAATAGAAACTCATGTAACTATGAAAATTTAAATAGAGTTTTACATGATGAGGATATTCCATATCCATATAATGGTTAATTATAATGTATATTCTATTACATAAGCTTTTGCTTTTGGCAACATGAATCTCTTTTTTTTTTAAATGTGGGAAACAAAGTCGTCAAGCATCTTTATTATTGAAGTTAGCAAAAATCTAATAATTGGAAGGTAATTTTGGTTTTCAAAAAATATTTCTATTTAAATTAATTTTTTTTATAATTATATATATATAAATTATATGTAAGAAAGTCTTTTTTTTTAAAAGGTTAAATTGTAATCAAATATAGTATTTGGGGTTCTGTTTAAGATTAAGGTTAAATGTTTTGTTTTTAGTTCTAGGGCAATTAATAACTGGTTGAGATTATTTGGGCGAGGCTCATATTCAAATTTGGTTGGTTGTCACTATAAACCCTAGGCTAGTGCTAATAACTCACAAGCGAACACCTAGTAGGAAAGTTATGACTTAGCAAGGACTAAAATATCCAGAGAAGCACCCACGAGGGGGGTCCCACTCATTAGGGGTCTCTATCATTCTAGCCTTATCACAATAGGCTAAGATCTCATTAGGTATTTGAACTTGCATGGGGAGAGTGCAAGGCATACCTCTCAACCATCTCGTCAAACCACCTCAACCTTAAAGCCACAAGTGGGGTGTATCCATTCCACCAAGGTCCCCAACAAGATTAAGGCTAAATGTTACTAAGTGGGGTCCTAAACTTGAGTGTTTAATAGGTCAAAGGGATAAATGGCTAAATGAAAAACTGATTAATGAAGATGGCTTAAGACTCAAGGCATATGAAAATGCCTCAAAACTCCCATTAAGCCCCCTCTCTTGTGGAATCATAGCCCCCATTACTCCGGTCCTTGCCCATCTGTAGTCAATGATGTATTTCATTTTATTATTTTCAATGTACATTGTTTACATATTACATCACTTGGCCCATGGCCATTCATAATAATTACAAATATATAATGCTATATTGGGCATCAAAATTGGCGTGTTACAATCCCCTCCCCCTACAATTTTCACTGTCCTCGGTGAACATCACCATACATGTCTACATGTATACATACATAAATTATTACATCACAATACTTAATAATTTCGCAATTTAATGGTTCATGCAGCAATTCCGACCAACAATCTCTCATTCCTCTCAACCTGGACAACCCAAGGAAGTGTACCACTTTCTCTTCATCGTAGTCCCTCATGATGTCCCACTTCCCTTCTAGGGCTCTAGAATAGATCATATAGGAAGCCTTGGAGTTGTGTCACCAGAAAATCCAACTTCACCAAAATGGAGTCTTTGTACACATATGTACAAATGTACATTCGAATTTACTCAAAAATCTGCAAAATGTTGCATGTACTCTTCCTGCATTGCTTCGTCATGCTACCATGTGGCGTCTTCAAAACCTTTACCAGGCCCATGGCTCTGTTCCAAAGCACTTTGAATTTACGACCTAGTATGCGCACCGGATCCACCTAAAAGTCTCCTTCGTGCTCCACCTATATCACAATCCAATCAGTCACATGGTTAGGATTAGGCACATACTTCTTCAATAAAGAGACATGAAACACATTATGAAATATCATGGCTATAGGAAATGTGAGCATGTAGGCAACAAGGCCTATCCTCTTTAGAACAGCAAACGACCCACAATATCTCGCTGCCAACTTTGGGAAAATTCCTAATTTCAGTGAGCTCCTTTTGCCTTTACTTTCAAATACACATGCTCCCCCACTCTAAATTCCCTATGTGCTATGCCTTTTCTAGCATGGTCCTTTTGTCTATCCTATTGATCCAGTATCTTTTCATCGTGACTTATAAAGAATTGTATTAAATGAGCATAAATTAAAGTGCACCATTAAAGAAGGGAAAACTCAAAAATGAAGAGACATAAGCATCAGATCTGAACACAAAAACTTGATAACAAAGTTTGTCCCTAGTGGACTACGTCGTCAGGTCCTGCTCTCAAATGGGTAGGCTCTTTCATTATCTCAGCAAAAGAAATTTGGCAAGTACATAAATATACCTCATTCTAAAATCAAGTTGCAGAAATAATGCTCAGATCATAAAACTAACATCACCAATGAATTCATGGCGTTTAATTACCCAAAAATGGTTGTCTCCACGCTTCGATCCGACTTTGGAACTCCCAATCCCAAGAAGAATTTTGTCTCGATTTTTGTGCCCTCTGCAACCTGCAATGATGACTGTACCACCTCAAAATTCATGCCCACAGGTCGTATGGTACACACCTCTTCTCCCCGGCTCTAGGAAGATTGCACCTTTTAAGTAATAAGTGTGGGTGGATATACCAAGTAGTACCTGTGGGGCATTGGTTGTGGGCGGATTTGTTAAGGCTTGGGCATCGATGGAGGTTCCGGGGTCGAATCCCACTAGACTCTGTTTTGGTATGTTGGTTGTATATATATATATATATATATTTGACTCTCGCTAACTTCAACAGAATCGATAGAAGTCCTTCCAAATTGCTTCTAAAATTGGCGTGGTCCGCCAGATTTGGTGGACCCGCCATTTTTTATTTTCGAAATTCGTTCATGGGTTGTTATTGGACGTTTTAGGGATGCCACATGTCACCCGCTAATTGTTCCACATGGCACCCGTTGATTGGGCCATGTGACACCCATTGATTAGTCCACTTTTTTGTTTATGTCAATCCCTGCCAATATGTACATGACACATGGTGCTTCCTGGGGTGGTGCCACGTGGCATCGCCTGGGGTGCCACGTGGCATTTTTCTATTGGTCCACATGGACCACTGAAAATCCCATTGGTAGGTGACACATGGAAGTCTACGGTGTTGCCACGTGGCATGATGATGTCAGCAATCGTCATGCTGACGTCAATATGCCATGTCAGTTGCGGACATCAGTAATACGGATGATGATGTGGCCCCCTATTGACTCGCCATGTTTGACTACAACTTTGACCGTGAATATCTTTCAAACTGTAACTCTATTTGATGAGTCGTTTGTGCTGTTAGAAATCTTGCGACGATCGCTTCACGATCATGTTGTTTTCACTGAGTTTTTGGAACTTTGAATTTTTTCCCTTTCTCTATCTGTTGGAGTCATTCTGAGTGTTCTGAGTTGCCTCTGTGAGTTCTCAGTTATTATTATCCTTTTCTAGATATTTTTTGGATCACGCCTTCCCACTGAGAGATTTTTGGACCACTAAAAGCTTTCATCAATCAACTAGTAAGTGAGGGAAGATTCCTCTCACTTTGTCCTTCTCAATCCACTTTTATTTGCTTCGATGTGTGCCTTTTAAGCCTACTCGAAGATAATCAACATCACCCCTGCATGAAGTCCTTGTCCTCCTGTCCAGGATGATATCTTCCTGTAGCTCATCCAAGTACTCGGGTGCAAACTCATCAACTGAAGGTATTGAAACTTCCTCATCTTGATCCATGATCATGGGATGCTCAAACAGTTTCAAGTTCTCAACGTTCACAACTGAGTAAATATGCATATAAGGTGGAAGATCCAGATGAAAAGCGTTGGTACCACTTTTCTCCAAGATAATGAAGGGTCCATAATGAATGGGCTTGAGTTTCTTGCCTTCACCCTTCAACTCTCCTTACTAATGTGAAGCCATACACAGTCTCCAACCTAAAACTGATGATCAACCCTATGCTTATCATGTCGAGCTTTATACTATGCTTGAATTTTCTCCAGTTGTTCCCCTACTGCCTGGTGTATCTGTTGGATCCTCTGGATGAACTTGTGGGCTCTGTCATCTATTCATTCTTCATTCACATCGACATCTCTCTCATACATCAAGTCCAAAGGAACCTTTGGCAGGTATCCAAAACATGTCTCAAAAGGTGAACTTTGAGTGGACGAATGTAAAGATCGGTTGTACGCATGATGTACATAGGGTACTTGTTGATCCCATAACTTGGGACGCTTGTTGCAGTAGCCTTGAAGAAAACATACCACTGTTCGGTTTACCACCTTTGTATTTTCATCAGTCCGTGGATGGAAAGCAATGCTTCTCTTCAGTTTGGTGTCCATAATTCTCCACAATCTAGTCCAGAAGTCCCCAAGGAATCGAGTATCTCGATCCAAGACGATGGATGTGTGTAACCCAAAGTGAACCCAAACATGCTGAAAGAAGAGAATAGCAGTCTGCTCAGCAGTGATCTTCTTTTTACATGGAATCAATATACACATCTTGTTGAACCTATCCACTACCACATACAAATAATCATGACCTCCTTTGGTCATGGGTAAACCCCCTACAAAATCCATGGAGACACTTTCCCATGGATGGGATGGAACGTGGTGAGTATAGCCCCAATTTTCTATTAGAGGGCTTGCAAGTAGAACACATCACACACCCCTTTACATATTTAGTTACAATTTATTTCATTTGAGGCCAATAACAAAACCTCTGCAAATGAGCCATAGTTTTTCCTACCCCAAAATTCCCATACACAAGAGAAGTATGAGATTCTCGTATTACATGGACTCATTCACTTGTAGGAATACATAGCTTTCCAAGATGGTAGAGAAGTTTTCCCTACAAACAATAGTTCTCTAAGTGTGCACCAAGGGTTAGCTTCGCATATACTTCTTTAAAATATTCATCGATGGCATATTGTTCTACATAACTATTATGAGATAAAGAATTATTCTTCAAAATAACAGAAGAAACAATAGGAGGTCTAGAAAGCATATCAGCTACCTTGTTACTTGTACCATTTTTGTACTTGATTACCAAGTGAAATCGTTGTAGAAAACCCATCCACCTGTAGTGTCGAGATTGTTGCATTTTGGTCTGTTATTAAAGATATTGTAAGGGTTGGTGATCTGTATGTATGATTGTTTCCTTCCCTAACAAGTAGTGCTTCCATTTATTTACGCTACTGGACTAATGCTTACAACTCTTTATCATATGTAGGATAGTTAACAAAAACTTGGTTAAAATTTTTAGAGTGGTAATAGATAGGCTTACGATATTGCATCAATACTGCACCCATGGATTATCCGCTGGCATCTGTCTCGATCTCAAAAGGATGTTGAATATTTGGCAGTGATAATACTAGTGCGATATTGATCTTCGCCTTCAAAGTGTCAAAATATTTGTGTTGCTTTCCTTCCCACTATAAAGTTTTCTTCACACTGGTTAAGACATGCAAAGGAGTTGCTATAAAGGAGAAGTTGGGAATGAATCTCCTCCAATATTGAACTGCACCTAAGAGGCTTCAAACTTCGATTACACTTTTTGGCTCAGGCCAATTTACAATGACATCAACTTTTGAAGGGTCAATTTTCAATTGTTCTCCTCATACAATATGACCTAAGTACACAAGTGCAACCTTGCCAAAATCACATTTAGACAATTTTACATACAACTTTTCCCTTCGCAAAGTATCCAATAATTGCTTTACATGCCTCACATGCTCATCCCAAGTCCTGCTAAAAACAAGAATTTTATCTAAATATACAATCACAAAGTCATCTAGGAAAGGCGTGAATACATCATTTATCACACGCATGAAAGTTGTCGGAGCATTACAAAGCCCAAACAACATAAATAACCACTCAAACAATCCATGTTTGGTTTTAAAGGCAGTTTTCCATGCATCATGTTCTGCGACTCTGATTTGATGATATCCACTGCAAAAATACAACTTAGTGAAAGAGAAAACATTATTCAATTGATCAAGTGAATCATCTATGCGAGGAAGAGGGTATTGATTTTTCACCATGATTTTATTTAAATCCCGGTAATCGACACACATTCACCATGTGCCATCTTTCTTTGGCACCATCACGATCGAAGAACCACAAGGAGATGAACTGGGCCTGATGACCCCTTGATCCAAAAATCTCTGTACCTTCTTCTTGATCTATGTCATCTCCACAACTGAGATCCTATACATGCCCACATTACAAAAAGGAGAATCATGCTGAAGATGTATCTCATGTTGGATTTCGGATTTCCCTCTTAGGAGGTAATCCATCTGGTTCCTGAAAAATATCATCATACTTAGAAACAATATCAATTAATTCCCTTTTGGAAAGCGTGGGATGTCCTGACATATTTCTCTCTGATGATCATGAATACATCTCTTATTAGTGTTTATGAGTCTTTTCATTTTCCCTGCACTAACAAGTGTTGTATTTACCCTCATGTTGTGAGATCTAACAATATATTCCACTCCTCCTTTAGTAAGGTGGTATTTGTTCTCATGACAAAAGAAGACTGCTTTTCTATCATAAAGATAAGGACTTTCGAACACTATGTCGCATATATCAAGTGGTACAACATCCAAATCCACTTCATCAATCAATTTTGAAGCAATAACAAATCTGATCCTACATTGTTTGGTGACATTAAGTTTTTCTTTGTCACATACCCAACCAAGAGGATAAGGCTTCAAATGTGGTTTCTTTTCAAGACCCATTTTCTTGACAAGTTCTTCAGATATTAAGTTTATTTCGGAACCCAAATCAAATAATGTATCTATCTTAGTATGTTTAGATACAACTCTTATATGAAACAACTCATTCCTCTTTCGTTCATCAACATGAGATTAATCATTGGAACTAGAACTAGCATGAAGAGAATCTTTACCTTGTACTCCAACCGTTGTGATCTTTCCTTCATCTCCTGAATCGGAACCAAGATCTCGTTATACCATAGCAACGGTCTTTGTTCTCCCCTTTCCACCGAATTGTTTCGGTTTCTTTTCTGGATGCAGTTTCCAACAGTGTTCTTCATCGTGACCTATCTTCTTGCAATGAGTGCAAGATGGTTTTCCTCCTTATCTCGTCACTGTAGAGGTCTTCTTGTCCTTCCTTTTAAACTTCTTAAAATTATTTTGTGGGAAATTGGAAGGTTTCTTTGTGGCATCTTATTGAACATGTTTCCCCCTGTTCTCAAGGTGAGTGGCTTGCACACAAACTTTGTCAAGACTAATGGGGTTAAACAAGAGAAAAGTATGACGAATATAAATGTGACGTGCACCAATATACTTCATTAAAGTTTCATAAGAATCCAAAGGAATGTTCAATGCAAGAGTTTTCTTCCTAAATTCTTCTGTGAAACTTTGTACTGTTTGTCCTTTACTTTGCCTTAAAGTTTTCCATTCCATCATTTCTTTATGTAAATACCCTAATGGATAAAATTGTTTCCTTATCGCTGATTTAAATTCCAACCATGAGGAAAGAATCTTACCACACTTACTTATGTCTTGAAGCTTTCTCTCCCACCATACGAGAGCAGTGCCTTCCAACCGAAGAGAATCCAATTTCACTTTAACTTCCTCTTCATCAATATGCTAGACACGAAAATACACTTCAACCTATCGGATCCAATTATCTAGATTTTCAGGATTAGCATCTCCATTAAACATAGTAAATCAAATTTTACATCAATCTTTAATAATGGTTTCTTAAAAGAGGCTTTATGGCTACAATGATGAAAATGCTCAGAGGAAGAAGAACTAGAACTCGAAGGTGAAGATGGAGGCTCAGGAGGATCTCCTCCAGCCCCTTGGTTTACTGAAGCATCATCATCTGCATGTGATTCCTTTTTCTTCCCTTTCTTCTTCATCCTCTTCTCGTAATCTCCATACATTGGCTCGACCATTTCTGACATGCGATAAAAGACCATGTGAAAGTTTTTCTCTTGTTCATCAAGCTTGTCCTCTTCTGCCATTTTCTTCCTTCTGGACACACGGCCAACTTCAGGATTGAAAGTATTAAGAGTTACTTCACCCTATTTATGCTTGGCCCTAGTATGCATTCACACTCAACAATTCAAGTCAAAGATGACTACTCTGATACCAACATGATCCAAGATCTTTTCATCGTGACTTATAAATAATTGTATTAAATGAGAATAAATTAAAGTGCACCATTAAAGAAGGGAAAACTCAAAAATCAAGAGACATAAGCATCATATTTGAACACAAAAACTTGATAACGGAGTTCGTCCCTGGTGGACTATATCTCCGGGTCATACTCTCAAATGGGTAGTGTAGTGTACCTTTTCACTACCGAGGTTTTCAACCTCTCAGTTACCATTCTATACATGAATGTTTACATAATTCGTACAGGAATTATAACCACATGCATTTAACACAATTAAACACACTTAATTCTCAGAGTAAAATATATA